>JAQQZR010048361.1:0-16214 GCA_030068235.1 Notoglanidium macrostoma
CACACACACACACACACACACACACACACACACACACACACACACACACACACACACACACACACACACAGTGCTTCAGTAACACAATACATCCTCTCACCTCAACAGTTAACACAGCATAGGATGGTATTTAAATCGTGTTAAATCGAGCACAAAAATCTCTGCGGCACTGAGAGTGAGGAAGAGGAAACGAAACCAGAAAGAAAGGGAAGAGAAAATAAAACAGAAGAAAAAGACAGAAGAGGAGATATATGTGAGAAGAGAGAAAAAGAGAGATAGACACAAAAAGGTGAAGAAGATAAGAAGAGAGACGAATATGAGAAGCACACGCAGCACTTCAGCCAGTCATCTCTGCACAAGTGCTAACGACTTAGTATTCACACTCGCTCATTATATAATAATAAGTCATTTCCAATCGGATTTCTGTACAAACGCAAACAACACTCTGCTGTATGTGGTTGGAGTTTTGTGTTTTGTATAAATTAGATCATAAAAAACGGGTAGGAAGGCGAACCCCTGACCTTAATCGAAATTTTGCAAGTGTGAGACCATGTTGGGAAAAAAACATTATAAGTGTAGACTTTGGGGTGCCATTTATAAAAACAGTTTAACGCTTTTAAAGGTGTCATATTTCCATCATTTAGCACAATTTTCATACATTTAGAGATAAATTAATTCAAAAAACAGTGTCATAGTAGTTCTTACTGTGGAAATGTTAATTGTTAAATCTAAATGTTTAGCATTGAATATTTATGTTTAGATTTAACATTTAACATTTAGATTTACACAGCAAGAACTAATATGAGGAACCATACCGTTGTTTTTTAAATGAATTTATCTCTAAATGTATGAAATTTGTGCTACAATATAGAAAAATCACACCTATAAAAGCGTTAATTACAAACGGCACCCTGCAAATTTTCACTCAGTTTATTTTGAAAGAACCCTCCTCAAAGCTACTGGTAATGAGCTAATTAATTTGACACAATATGCTCAATTAAGTATCATTTGCTTTTCCACCCTTTGGCCATGACACTGATGAGGTGTAAACGATACACAATGTTCTGGGTGTGGTTGCTATGTGTTATAAGCTATGTCATCACCTGGATGTAGTATGTACCCTTGTCTTGAGCATACAGCATGAGGTAACTGTAGTCCAGGTTTTGTTTAGTCCTCCACCTAAAAACAAACACTTAGTAATTTAGTATAAATATATTTTGCATCCTGTATGTTGACATGGTACACATTGAACTCAGACAAAAGGAAAAAAACGTCCAACTCATACTTCACTCTCTCTTTTGAGTCACCAAACGTTTGTTTCAGGTTAGACAGGTTTGGATAATAGTACGGTGATGGAGAGATTACCTCCACCAGTCCGGACTTCACATCATCTGGAAAACTTCACACACACACACACACACACACAAGGCAAGTCAATATACTCTACAATGACCTATACACCTATAGCATATAGGTGTACTTTTGTAGCTAAACAATTACTGACAAGTTACATTTTATGAGCTTACCAGCTATCATTGGAACCATGTTGAGATATTTTGCTGATGATTTGTTGTCTGACATTGTAGTGTGTGTGTGTGGTGCAGGTATGAGCATATCATTGTACTGCTGTGGTGAGAAACCATCCACCAGCCACACTATTGCTGTGGTCAGAAAGTGACACCGACGTAGGCCAGAGAACAAATAACACATAACACACACTGTGAATGAGACATGATGAGCCCTAGTTGCTAATCATACGCCTACAATATGGAGCAACGAGATACGTTGCGCAATACTTGCCGCAAAATGTCAGCGACGCTGCTGTTCCTGATAAACTCGTAGCAGGAAATCAGACTGGTTCTTCTATCATTATGTATGCTCACCTCTCATGTGTGGGTGTGTGTTCACTGCTTGGATTGGTTTAAACACAGAGACTAATTTCCCCTCTGGGATTAATATAGTATCCCATACTCAGTTTATTTAAATGCTTGTTTGTTTGCTCTATCTTCAGCCTTCCGCTACAATATAACAGACACCAGCCGGAGAGCGTGAAGGCAATCGTGGGTTTCCTGTGAGACACATGAAGCCAACCGACCAAGCGCATCTTTTCAAACTGCTGCTCGTTGTGTTGTAACACACTCAGAGAATAGCGCTATCCGCCCTCTTCCACATACACAAGCTCATAGAAATCGACGGTGCCCTAAATAATAGTACAATTAAGAAGACGTGATGATTAAATAGACGTTTGTTTAAATACAGTCAAGCTGAGGCAGGGGATGTGACCTACTGGATGACACAAAAGACTTTGACTTGGTCCCTGTTACTCATAATATCTGCTCAATATCCATTCAAAAGCATAAAGGTGCAATTGAATGTATAGAACAGACGCCCCCACTCCCCTTATCATAGTCCTCTAGCCCTGAGTATGTTTCATATCTGTAAGAAACACTGCACCAACATGTCAGTGATGGGAAATGATATTGTTTTATGTACAACCGCGGATACAATGGCTTGGTGGTTGTGGGTTTTAACATCCTGAGCTTCACAGAAACCTGCTTTCTGCAAAGCCTGAGTACATTTCATAGCTGCAAAATAATTATATATATTTACAAAAAATTTGTAAAACTATAGCTTAAATTAAAAGACTTACTTCTGTTGAATGTTTTCTGCTACACTTTTCACAAATTCACTGTCTGTCTGTGAAAAGAAAAAGTAAAACCACCAGAAAGTGAGAAATGAAATTATAGTAAAAGGAAAGAAAGCATAAAATTTTAGAGCCAACTCGCAACTGAGAGTGACATACAGAAAATATATACGATTTAGGACTCACACACGGCAAGGATCCAACACCTACACACACCTTAGACATGCCTGAGACATATGTACTCGTGACGCAAAACCCGTTGTGAAATCTGTTCTAGTTTTTAAAAAAAAAGCCCTGAAGAGCAAAAAACAACAATAGACTTTAGTTTTTTTTGCATGCGATGGCATTTTTCTATGACGTATGTGTTACTGATGAAGACAAAAAGAGGTGTGATCAAAAACCATGCAAGTTATTCAGGCTATAATGTTCACAATACAAACTACTCCTTCCAGAAAATGACATTTGATGAGTTTTGATGAGCTGTTTTTATCTGAGAGGTTTACGTCCTAACACACCCCATATTTATGAGGTATTTTTGACATCTGATCATAGCACCCTGCATGTTTCAGTAGCCGTGTTTCCATTAACCTGCTTAATGCACAATTTGAAATTGTGAACTAAAAAATGAGAAACGCGAACGTGTAAATTTCCAAAATACACACACACAAAAAAAAAGGTCTCCACTTGTATGAGGTGGTTTTTCAGACAATTCGATAGAGCAGTATTGCGCAAAACTGAAATGGAGACACATTTTTCGCATAGAAGTCACATGACATGACATGAAGAGCAAATGGAAACGCTACCTTTCTGAAAAAAGAGAGCTGTGTAAGAGCCATCGTGAGAGGAGATCATTCGCTATTGTGTTTTGTCAAGATTTTCTGTCACTACAGTAGCCCAGAACGGACAAACCTCTACAGAGTGCCTTCTGTGTTTTGCGTTTTTACAAATGGCAGCATGAATCCGTAAGGAAGTGCCAGAAGGACGATGAAGAAGGAGAAAGGACGACAAGGAAGAAGAAATAAGAGGGATCAGTGTTTGCTGGTGCTGGTTAAGAACCCAAATTTGAGAACCCAAATTTTGAAAAATATAGGATCAAACTTAGTATTAGAAGGACGCTACGGGCACCTGACGGCCACCGTACTCTCTAATACACTTTGAGACACTTTGAATACACTTAGGGGCATTCAGGTGGTTGAACCCTACATAGTGGACCTTTAAAAATGTGTTCATGCTATAACAATGCCTAATCATGCTGACTCCTCCAGATTTCCACCCTGTTAGCCTTGAGCTTCTTAACAGAGTGTGATATACAGTACAGCGCATATAACATGTAAATGTCCTTCTACATTACATTTACATTTATGTCACTTGGCAGACGCCCTTATCCAGAGCGACTTACATACATCTTATTTTTATACAAGTGAGCAGTGAAGGTTAAGGGCCTTGCTCAAGGACCCAGCAGTGGCAGCTTGAACTTCACGCTCCACACACCCCTAACGTCACTCATTTACTGTATTTCGAAGAATATTATACCTACAGAGTCAGCCAAAAAAATATATACGCACTACAGGAACACTTCTAGACATAAAAGCTGACGGCCACCACTTTGTGCACGTCTTGTAATTGTAGAGGCCAAAAGTAACTTGTATTAATCTCGTGATGTCTGAGTAAATTTAGTATTAAAATATGTATACAAATTGAAGTGAAGGTTCCTGTGAGGAGATATTTATTTGGTATTTTTTAGAAGGGAAGAACGCTCCAGTATCAATCAGAGGTGAAGGGAAGCTGTAACTTTTGCTTTTCACACAGAAGAGAAGAACGCTTTGTGCTTTCCGGTTTCTCGGTAAAATGAATCATTGTGGGGTTTTTTTTTTGGTGGTTTGATCTTTACTAACTTATTTAGAGGACTTTCCACAACATTAGACATAACTTTTGTATACAACGGAAATTACGTGTAGTGTGTGGAAATAGTATGTTGTAAAAATAAATACAAGACTATGTATACGTAGTTTTTTACTCTTCAGGTGACGTTCATAAAGGCGTTAAAACCTTTTTTTTTTCTGTCTTTCACACCTTAAAATCAGCACGAAGGGAGAAGTAAACCCCAGAGAAACACCAACTATCACTTACCTCTGCGACAAAGACGATGATGATGATGTCCTTCTTCTGTTCAGGCTTGAGGTCGAAAAGGAGAGAGCTCACCGTGTTCACAAGATAACTCTGTTTCTGTCTGTGCACTGTGGGGATCCCTAACACTAGGGACACTACGGAAGTATTAAAACACAAACACACACAGACGACAAGGACACATTAGATCCTGTTCTCCACAGCTTGACAGCTCATATTAAATCACAGGAGCTACAAACTAATGGAAAAATACCAACGTGGGTTCAAATGGCACTCCTGCTAGACTCTTTTACGCAAAATTTGAGTAGGGTTTTATGGTCTAATGAGATTATGAACCATGTGAGGAGTAGCACACCATGGGATAAAGTCAGTTTAATGTGGGCTGCAGTCAAATATGTGTGGTTGGATCCCAGAGCACTCAGTTTTCCACCATACTGACTGCTGATATTTGTGAGCGTGACATAACACATATTTTATCCTCTCTAATATTACACGAACACGTATACTTCAAACTTGCCATTCAATTCGTGTTTTTGACATAACTGTTTCTCAGTTAAATGTTATAAACGAATGAGCAGGACTCACTTTCCCGGTGCATGAGCCAATAGTTGCATGCCACTAAAACCACCCTAGTCAAACTTTCTTTCTTTATTTTTGCCAATTTATATATAGCTTAAGAAGACCTTTGTGTATCAAAAAACAAGGTTTCCTTCAGAACCCGTCCTTAAATATTTACACAGCAGCACTTCATATGCTTATCACATAGCCTTGCTGTACACTGAACTCCCTGTAGTTTAGTCTGGCTGGGTAAAAACAAATAAAGTGTGCAGACAATAATAATTGTCCTTATCATTACTTTGAATAAGGCTGAAGGAAACCAAAACTGCAAAATAGTCCATGCGGTTTGGATGGGAAGGGTGCCATTACTTATGGACACGGGGTGAAACTCTGCACAGAGTGTAATCTGAGCTCAGGATCGAACCTGGGACCATTGGTTCCTCATTGCAGCTCATTCCTCATTCCATCAGTTTAGCTACTTTTCCCCTACATTAATTTTCCACATCCATGTCTATTTTAATGGCAGTTATGAAAATAACCTGACTCGTGAGATGTTGTTGTTGCAACAAATCAATGTTATTTTTTAGCAAGCCCGTGATTCTTGTTTCAGGACCATCTTGGTGCTGGACTCGACTCGTTTAAAATCAGGATCTGACTCCAGACGTGTAACTAAAGTGATTAACGTGAACTATTACAATTGTTATGATGTAAGAATAAACCTAAGAATAAATTCTATAGCAGACTGTCTGGTAGCGAGTGTGCTCAATGTCAGGTCATAAAATGAAGATGCTCCAACAATAGACCTGCGACTGAAGAAAAATGACTTGAAAGAATGTTCTGCTTACGTTATCAACTGACTTAGCATATACAGTGAGCTTGAGGCAATAAGGATGTTTTATTGTTTATTAGCTTGCTTTGTTTACGTCTTGCCACCACAGCTACCTTATTTGAACCTCTCCCGTAATTTCGTGTCATCTTTTGCCATGCTTTAATTGGTAGCGTAAAGCCGAGCGTCGTAGCAGTCGTAGATTTTAATCTGAATCTGGTTTAATCCGATCGATCTCAGCTCACGAGCAAAGAATTTTTGTCTGTGAGAGCAAAAAGTTCTACAGTGTAAAGTCAGCTTGAGGTATAAAGAACATATTTGTCCACAGACTGCTCTATCTCTATGGTGTTCTCCTGCAAGGTTTGATTTTTTACATTGCAGACAGTAACTGAAGAAGCTGAACCCAGGACAGAAACTAACCTCCGCTGCGCTCCTGTCCCAGGTGAACTCTCGGCTGCAGGCTATCCTGGTTCTTTCTTAGGTGGGGCAGGTACAGGGGAGCGTAGGGTAGTCGAGAAGAACGCTGTTTTGCTGGAAGGGAAAGAGACAGAGAGTGAGCGGGTGAGGGTGAGCAGGACGTCCTGTCCTTCTGAGAGATCACACAGGCGTCTTACTCACCTGAAGAGTTACATGAGGAGTTCCTTATGGAGTTGTGGATAGTCAGATTAGAAGCAGTGTTGTTTAGGTCCTTTAGTTTCTCCAGCATTTGAAACAGTTTGAGTGACAATTCCTCTCCACGCTGCTCAGCTCTTATTAGCCTCCAGTAAACATTGTGGAATTGGTCAAGGGTGTTATCTAGATCATAAAACCAGAATCCATTTAGTTCGGTCATGTCCTAAAAGACTAACGATATTACACACAACAACAGTTCATCCTCTCGTAGAACCGAGTTAACGGGTCCAGATGCTCTGTACCGTTTTAAAAGTATGGCTTATATCGTGAAATAACAGAAAAATACACAGCGGTGACATTGTCTATAGAAGGAGGAGTACTAAAGTACTAAAAGGATATCGTCGGACGTAGGACACAGGTTTCTCACAGAGAGAGTGTTGCTGTCTTCCAGTCACTTTTAGTTGAATTTACAAACTCCATATCATCTGGGTATACTAGCGCAACAGCAAGAAGCTAACATTAGCCTTGATCTTATTAAAAATGATAAACATTACACCATATCATTAGTTCACTGGTTTAAGGACACATAAACACCGTTGATAATGTGCAATAATCCTGTTCTTTTGCCCATTTTATCACCACGCTTTTAACGCGTGCTTCCTTGAAAAAACGCCAACCACAGCATCTTTTCACCGTGCTCATGCTGCGTCACAGGGCACTGTAACACCGGAGAAAATTTGTTTATGCAAATTCAACACAAATGTAGCTTCAAAACTGATTTTCACCTGGTCTTTAGGTCTGCTCCTTAAAAACGCTGTCAAGTTTTAAAAATCCTGCCAGTATACACTACGCTTGGCACCGTTAATAATTATAAGCAAAGACTGTTTGTATAATGTAAATATTGCACACAATAATTCAAATAATTCACTCTTTCACTTTTCCTTTAAAACAATCATTCTAGGAAAAAAAAAGCATACTCCATGTAAAACCTCTTTCTCATGCACCACCGAGTAAACGAGTTCACAAAATGAGAAATATCATTACTTTGGAAACCAGTATTAATGCACTGTTAAGAAAACTTTTTTGCATTTCAAGAAATATTGTGTTGAAAGAAACCCTCGCAGTCCAGATCTCAAAATATCGATAATCATCGATGGACATGTAATTATTTCCTTACAAGTGTGTACTTTACTCTGTCAGTAGTAAAACAACCCATACACAAAAGGCTTGACGTATCCTGAATTGCTTAATATGCCATGTGAATGAATCATATGGCCACATAGACCCGGATCATATAAAAGCAAGTTGGGTTTGTTTTATTTCACGATAACAGGTCACGAACGATCCTGCACTGATATCATTTTATAACCTTTTAGTAGAAGCTATAAAATGTTTTATGGGGTCCATCCTGCGTAAAGATGGAAAAGCATGCTGGGTATCTGTTTCACGTTTGGTTAACTGGAAAACACTAAGACATATGAAGTGCAACTTTTCAAACTACTGCTCGTTCTGCGTGACAAGGGACTTGGACAAAAGCGCTATCCGACCTCTTGTGCATGCATGAGCTTGCGGATGCGCATGATCGGCTAATGACGCTGTGATTGACAGGTGTGAGAGAGTCATGCCATTCCTCCTACCCAGAAAGCAAGACCAATTTCCCTCCCTTGGCTCTCGGCCCTGAACGACTGCGGCATTAAAACTCACGATCTGGCGATTTCTGTTGCGAGAACTTGATGAACAGCATGACATTCACTGACATTTAGGACATCTTTAGGCAGACTGGCTGTTTTTTTTTTTACCGCCGTGTTCGTTAACAGCCAACTTACACAGCACGGATGTCGCAGAACGGTAGCCGAAGCACGATTTAAACGTGAACAACAACAAAAACATTTCCAAGGCATTTTGCCGAAATATATTTATGGTTTCCTAAAACTGAAGTGTATAAACGTATTTTTGTTTAGAAATTGTTTACATTTTTTTTTTTTAGGATTTAACCTTCCTTAACTTAACCATTAACTTATCAGTTATGATCACTAACACACAAACACAGAGCAGATCATGTAATCTCTTATGACCTGACGCAAGAAACAGATTGTGTAAACAGGTTATGGCTACAACAGTAGACGTTATGGTTAAAAAAAAAAAAAAGAAAAACACACTTCACTGATTTTCCGAACAATTATATTCCTTTAACTAAAGGAACAAAAGACAGCATTTATTTAGCATTTCCTGAAGGAGTCTCCAGTGAATCTCCAGGAATGACAAATTTTTTATCTACAACAGCATACGTGATAACAGGAACTAACGTGTTGGACAGACATTTCAGAAAATGAATTGTAACTGGGTAGACATTACAGTATGACGTGTCAAAAACAAACAAACAAAAAAAAAACCCAACAACCTTAATAAACCCTGAAGTTAGTCAAGAAAATGTCAAGAATGTAGAAAAAGTCACTTAAAATATAGTTAATATAATTCAATTAAATAAATATAATCAATAGTTAAGAATTTTAAATATAAAATTGCTGTGATTTAACACTTTTCTTGGCCACTGCATGATTCCATGTATTTTTTATAGTGCTTAAATCTTCATGTTTATTCAAAAGTAATAGAGAATAATAACCTTCTATAAGCAGGTGTGTATTTGACTGGTGACATATAAGTTTACATACTGTACGCTTTTATTTGCATGTGGTTGACCTGAAGAGCAGAATACATCCGACAAACACAGATCTGCAGCAGTGACGGCTGGGAACTTGCTAGAAAGCTCCCCTCCAGCTGCTTTCAGAACACCGAATAATCAGACGGCGAAACGTGATATATACTACATCCTTCATTTTATCTGTTAAAATCTGGTTGCAAATAGTAAATATGGCTATATTGGATCCTCCTACATTTAATTTAGGTAATAAGAAAACAATGTTTATTTAATGCTAGTGAAATGTACGGCTCTCGCCGTGCGTGCTATATCGCCACACAAAAATGTGAGGTTTGCTGGTGGTCTGCGTGTTTTGCCTACAAATGGAGTAAGTCATTTATGTGTCAGTGTTACAAAATAAGACTTTTGTAATCCAGAAATTGCTTCATAACGAAGGAGTTTCACTTCTAATGAGCAGATTCTGCAATGCGAGCCTCGTGGCTCACATTCCACAAGTGTAAAAGCTTTTAAATCTTCTAAACTGAGCACCTACAATTTTTTCCGCATATGTTTCGTATTAAAGTATGCTTCTACTATAAGCATTGTGAGACAGTACTTGTGCTGCTGTTTACAAAGATATGAATAGCCTAGTCAAACAATGTTATTTGAGGCTTGCAAATGCATTTTTTTAAATGCGCTGACCACGGTGTAGTCCTGGTCGCACTACTGGACATATTGTGCACTATATAGGGTAATGGACTACTGGATATCATGGCTAGTTTAATTACATAATTATTATTCATATAGCGCACTACTCAGTTTATTGAAGCATACGATATACCGTATAGTGGACTATCTAAGGTGTCGAATCTTGGCCATACCCTCATCGTTCTCTTTATTATGTACACTTGTACGTGTGTACATTTGTTTAATTATCCAATCAGCCAATCAGGTGGCAGCAGAAATGCTGGGAATTTCCAGCTGGGACATTTTAACACAGCAGTCCCTAGAGATTACACAGAACAATCCGGCTCTGCGGGCGGAAACGCCGTCTTGATGAGAGAGGTCAGGGAAGACTTGGCAGACTGGTCCGAGTTGACAGGAAAGCCTTTTACAACCATGCTGAGCAGAAAAGTATCTCAGAACGCACAACATGCCAGACCTTCAAAAGAATTCCACATCAGTGTCAGCCAAGAACAGGAATCTTAGGCTACAGTGAGCACATACTCACCCAAATCTGGACAGGTGAAGTTTGGAAAAAACATCACCTGGTCAGTGTTTCAGATACTCAATGTTATATGCCATCTGAAGGTGTTTGGCTACTGGACTATTAGACAATCAGTGCAGTAAACAGGGTACTGGACTATGATATAAACTATAGTGCACTATTGGACTACTGGACATAGTGAAAATGGACTATTTTATACATAGTATAGTGCACTTAGGTGTTGAACAGGCTGGACTATTGGACATACTACATTAGGTATTGGACTATACAGTATAGTGCCATTGATAAGAAATTGGATTATACCAGTGGTCACAAACCCTGTTCCTGTAGATCTACCCTAAAGATTTTGGCTCCAACCATAATTATACCCACCTAGATCCTAGGCATCTAACCATTGCCTTAAGAAGTTCTTGATCAGCTAAAAGTGGTGTGTTAGATCGTGGTTGGAGATGAAACCTGTAGGAAAGTAGATCTCCAGGAACAGGTTTGGTGACCACTGGACTATACTATATAAGGCATTACCTATTGGACATATAGTGCACTATGGATTATTGTATACACTGTATATTTGCACTATCTAACATGATGGACATGTAGTGAACTCAATAACCTTGTTGAAAATTCCAGCTTAGTTTATCCAGCTACAATCAGCCAAACTGGTATGAGCTGGTCAAACTGGTACACCATCTTCATCAGATGTAAAGCCATTTCCCAGCTTTCTTTGTGACATGACTAAACTGCCGTTTGACAATTTAGTGTTTTGTTATCCTGTCTATTATTTTGCAGTGGTAATTCAGAAACAGCCGCCTTTCAATCAACAGCATTTGGCAAAGGTGATCTACCAATTTGACCAATTTGGATTTTTCAATAGGGATGATATTTTAGTAATATCGCATGAGCAAGAGTACTGCTATGCTGAATATCAGAACAGCAGTGATTTGGCTATAGGTCTGCTGACTCGTACATCACAAACTTGTGCCTGCAGACGAACCATAGCCGTTCCTATAGCTGTTCACGATTGCGAGGCTGATATTGCTTTAATACAGTAGTTCTATTAATAAGAAATCACTGACATTCAGACATGATATACTCAAAAGTTTTGTTTATATCTGATCCATCGAATGTAAATAGTTCCCAAAGAAGCAACAGCTGGATAGTGTGATGTATGTTGCCACACACACACACACACACACACTGCGTGACACCACATAATAAGTGTAGTAATAGTTTCAACGTAATGAGCTTATTGCTTGATTTAGATTTTCATTTTTCGAACACAGACAAGGAGGTGATACAAACAGCGAAGGCTGTTAGCCTGAATATCAGCACTCTTCGAGTGCCACTTGACGACTCTAATATGTGGCTAACAGCTGTGTAATAGACTTTTGGACATTCAACTGTATAATGCACTAACTTGGATGTTGGATAGTGCACTAGGTTATTTTGAGTACACTGATATACGGAGTGCTGGTGTATTGGACATAGAGCTACATAGAGGATTGGACAGTGAGACATATGGTACACTTGTGGACCTAGTATATGTGAGTTGTTTATTTTATAAAGTTATTACAATAAGGTTGTGGTGTTGCTAGATGCTCCCATGTGTTGTGCTTTATATTTGTCCAGCCATGTGTCTGGAGCTTCAGAGCTTCATCCAGACAGCCTGAAGTGAAACTAAAGCCTATATATAAACATGTTGTTTTCGTGAGAAACAATGAGACTTCCTCTTGTAATCTGTCACATCTAGCACTTCAACAGGTTGCTAGAATTACAAAAGGCTCACGCCTGAAACCACACACAGTAGCCTACTACACGGTATGTCATGTCCCGCATATCCTACTCCCGCATGCTGTACCGCATTACATATCCCACACAGTGCCACGGTGTTAGCTCAGTGAATGGCTTTGTAACTAGTTTGAGAGAAAAGTTTGAATCAGTTTAGCTGAGTTAGGCAACTCTTTCATTTTAATATGGTTCTTGGACTAACTTCAATTTCCCAGAAATGCCTACAGTAAAGAAAAGAAAAAGAAAAAGTTACACCTTTCATCCAGTAGTAGGACTGATCAAGCGCGCGCGCGTGAGAGTTATGACGTGTTAATCTCTGATCCCGAGAAACATAATAAGGAACGCGAGCGCGCTTACCGTCTTTTGTGGCATGCCAGGAGGTGAAGATTAGCAATCCTCCACACAGCAGACCTGTGAGAATGAGAAATCTCTCATGGCATCTCATCCCAGCCAGGACAGGTGCTCTGATCTGCCTTTAAAATCCGCTCCTAAAAACGAAACTTCTGGTCATTTCGGCTCAGTAGTGGCGTTCAGTGCTCCACAACTCCATGGTGTTGGCATCCAGCTATGCTACTGATGATGACGATGATGTGGGTGTGAGAAGTTCTGCGGAAAAGCATCATCCTTTATCTCCTGCTCTGACTTCATTTAATGTTCAGTGGAGAAGCTCCTCCCTTTCCACCTGTACCCTGCACTCTGACGTCAGCTTCGTGTGCAGCCTAGCCTGCATACACACGAAAAATGCAAATGACATTTGGACAAAGGAACCCTTGGCGGTGTGCTGCTATAGGCAAACAATCAGCGTTGTAATGCCCTGATACACAGCACATTTATATATTATACATATTATATAGAGCATTATATAAGAGCATATTCCTCTTAAACCACATTCATTTCCTAATTATTCCATTAAAACTGTATTAATAAATAAAATGCAAACAAAATAAATAAAGTATTAATAGGCAAGGTAAGGCAAAGTTCACAGCACATTATATAGTTCATTTCCTACACCAGGCAATTTACAGTGCTTTACAAATAAAATGAAGAATAAAAATACAATAAAATCAAATAGGATTTGAGGACATCTATAAACACTAGAATACCATCAACTAATATGCATAATATTTTTTTTCAGATTCGTAAAAATTCAACAGTAACGCAACAACAAAGTGCTGAGAATTTAGTGCAATATACATAGAAAGTGGAAGTCCTAACAGCTTAAAGGTCCACTATGTAGGATTTAGGGGGATCTATTAACAGAAATGGAATATATTATTCATAAGTATGTTTTCATTAGTGTATCATTACCTGTAACTATGAATCGTTGAATTTTTGTAAGCTTAGAATGAGCCCTTTATATTTACACAGGGGGCGGGTCTACCGCTACGGAGCCGCCATGTTGCGCCGCTACAGTAGCCCAGAACGGACAAACCTGTAGAGAGCGCCTTCTGAGTTTCACGTTTTTACAAGTGGCAACATGAATACGAAAGTAACCAGAAGGATGATAAAGAAGAAAGAAGAGTAATTGGTGATCGCTGGTGCTGGCTAACAAGAACCCAAATTTTGAAAGAATTGAAAGCTCATGCTTATTATTTAACATGACAAAAAGCAAAGGATTGTGAATGTAAGTACTTGAAAGTATACTATGGGCACCTGATGGCCACCGTACGTTGTAATACACGCTTGGAAAGGGAGGGGTAAGGGTTGGCTGTAATCAACTGAAACCTACATAGTGGACCTTTAAATACAGTCACATAACATAACATAACATAAATGTTTTTAATCCACATTTAAAAATAGCTATATATATTTCTGGGACATCTAGCATCTTCTGAGAGCTGATTCCAGTTTGGAAAAGTTAAATGTGGCTTCACCGTGTTCAGCTGCACTCATGGGTCTTAGAGACCTACTAGGGTTATTTTCCTTTAGCATATCAGAGATGGATTCAATACCCAGACCCTTTTGCAATTTATAAACCAGAAGAAACACTTTGACATTGCTTCTGGATTCTTGAAGCAATCGAGCAGTTCATGGTTAAGGGCCTTAATCAAGGGCCCAGCAGATACCTCTTGGCAGTGCCGGGATTTGAACTCACAACCTTCCGATCAGTAGTTCAATGGCTTAACCACTGAAATTCATGATTGTGGCATCGTTAAGTTCTGGTGTTTTCACTCTTAAACATTTTAAAATCATTTTCCAGTATTAAATCTAAAAAATATATAAATACATAAATTTTGTATTAAGGTTTCTTTGTTGACCCTGCCTGTCATTTCCCAGTTAAATAAGTAACAGGGTTGTGTGTTTTTTTTTTACATTCATAGAATGTAGCATAGAATTAGCAAAAACACATTTAATTAGAATTAATAGTCTTATAGGAAGAACTGGCTAGACTAAAGTACCTCAAGACTGAATGAGCTCTGTATCTTATTTCATAACAATATCGGTTAACTCAACACACTCTGTGTTAATCACACAATAGAGGTGCTAATTCCAGTCTGTAAAAGTTAATTTGACAATGCAGTATATTTTCATTTAAAATCTTTGACGTGTATTGCCAGAACAAAAATGAAACACATTACACAGAGTTCAGCACTTTATTTCTATATAACCTTAATCAGATTTAACAATCAGAAATGTTTATTTTTAACAGGTACTGATATTGATAGAAAGAATCTTTGTGGTAATGAGAACTCTTTTCAGTTTTGCTCCGCTTTAGCCTCATTTGTATCCTTCTAGCACAGTTCTGCAAAAACACAGACACACACAGTATCTATTATATCCCAAGTATGTATTACTGTATTTGTGCAATATAACTAGAATCTGGATTTTTTTCATTATAACCAATAAATTCTCTGCTGTAGTAAAACAAGGTGTTACAAAGCACTTACATATTTAGACAGTTTAACTCACAGTGTAAGGTGCTGAATATTGGATTTTTAAACTATCCCTGACTTGCTGAAGTTTAGTTACTAGATATCTAAAAATACCTTCTGTATAAACTGGAGTAATGAATTATTAGCCATTTATCCTGCAGTGATTTTCATCATTTTAGAATTTGTTAGATGAGTCTTTTATACATAGTATAAAAACATGCAACATTATTTTATAGTGTACACAACACTCATACTGACCTGATTCATCATTGTAGGAGGTTATGTAATAAGGAAATCCCAAACACTTGACTTGCTTGTGGTACAATTCCCTCACAGAATCGGAAACTTGGCGTTCCCGAGCTAAAACACGACACACAAACACACTTTACTGTGTTTCTCAATTGTAATAAGTCAGCAGGCGTTTTGTCTATACATTTAGCAGACACCTTTCTTCAGACAAATGTACATTTATTTTATTTATACAACTGAGCACTTTAGGGCCTTTCTCAAGGGCCCAGCAGTGGAAGCTTGGCATACTGGGATTTGAACGTCTGATCAATACTTAAAACAGCTTAACCACCAAGCTGAGTTAATTAGCTCAGACAGAATGACTGTTTATAGTTCCTATAATGTACAATAAGTGATAAATAACTTGTTGCATGGATGTTCCACCACATTAGATGCAACAATAAATGGATAAAATGTATGTTGTGTCATTAATTAAAGAATGAAAATTGTATTCACTTGCAAATTGCTGTGCTAGTGTAGGAAAATTATCAACTTCCTGTTTTGCTCATCTTCCTGTCTTATTTCCAACTTCCTGTTTTGCTCATCTTCCTGTCTTACTTCCAACTTCCTGTTTTGCTCATCTTCCTGTCTTACTTCCAACTTCCTGTTTTGCTCATCTTCCTGTCTTACTTCCA
>JAQQZR010048429.1:0-18333 GCA_030068235.1 Notoglanidium macrostoma
TGTACCCCGCCTCTCGCCCCAAGATGCTGGGATTGGCTCCAGCTTCCCCGCGACCCAGACGGATAAAGCGGTATAGAGGATGGATGGATGGATGGAAAATGCAAGGGATTGTGAATGTAAGTACTTGGAGGTATGGTGTGGGTGCCTGGTGGCCACTGAACATTATAATACACACTTGGAAAAGGTGGTATAAAGGAGGGGCATTCAGGTGGTTGAATCTTACATAGTGGACCTTTAATTTTACATTTAGAAAAAAAAGTATACACGTATATACGAGGCTTTGTAAGCCATTTCTATAAGACATGGCAACCATGGATATCCCTAGTAGACTCTATGCTCTCTCTTGAACCTTAGGATGAGCTGCAATAATTTAAGATATTATCCACTCCACTCCGACCAATCTTATCATATGCTTATTTTCTGTGCCCTTTAATAAATTAAACAAAAAGAGATTCTTCATATACACCATTAAATGCTAGATAAGACTGTTCAGTTATGCATAATGGATGAGACAGACTTTGGATGCTTTTAGTTTTCTCCCAACCACATGATTGTAAGCAGCTGCAGAGGAGCTTTTTTTTCGCCACACATGGTCTACCACACACAAGTCATAATATCTGTGTATCCCCTATTCTGTACATTGTGTTCCTGAGGTCTGGAGAAAAAAGGAAATGGTATGGAAATTAAGGTCTTGATCGATGTTTCCAGATAAGTTGTTGGTAAGGAATGTTAGAAACCTGTATGCATACTCAGGTTTAGAAGTCAGAAGTTCAGAAAACGTTACTGTCTCTGTAAGAATGACATTAATGGAGACAGATAACCATAATGGATGAACATAATGCTAGAAATGAAAGACAAAATAAACAATGAGATGAATTAGAAAAAGATCCTAAATGAACTGTATTCACAAATAAACAGTGCTGTGCAAGTTAGAGACCACCCATTTGTTTTTAATCAAATGACCATTCAGTACTTATTGTTAATTCTGTGGTGGTGAACAATAATGATAGGAAAATGTACAGTAAATTAATTCTATTTTTAGTCTATTTTTAATCATGTAGTACTTATGAAGGTCAATTTTTACATTCAGTGTTACAAATAACATAATTAGCTATTTATATTTATACAGTATTTCACTTTGCTTATACTGTTAACATCTGAACTGTTTGTGTGATTTATAAACAATAACAATAATGAACAATAAAGATGTGACGATGTATTTAACAGAAAGTCACACTAAGGTTTTAATTGAACTAATGAACTGTACATTTTGCTATCATTATTATTTACTTTGGACTTTCAGTTTTCCACAGTACTGTATAACACAGGAGGAGTGTTTGTATAATAAAAAAAACAGAGAAAGGTACTTTTTATTAACTCGTTTCCCCACTAGATCAAAATGGTTTAAAACTCGGAATCCTTCCATAACCTGCTAGCCCTGCATGCACTTCTAAATACTTAATATTTGTTAACCTTCAAATAGAATTGACCTTAAGGTCAATATATCAGATTTATGTTTTGCATGCATTTTATTAGAATTCAGAGTGGGGGGAAAAACACAGTCAATGTGAACTTTTAATGAAAACATTGTTAGAAGGGGTCTCTCACAGCTTCAGGGTTCCCAGTTCAGCCTGCACTAGGGTTCCTTGCACCTACCAAAAACATGCTAGTAGGTGGATTTGGCTACACTAAATTGCCCCAAGGTCTAATGACTGGTTCCCTGTGATAGACTGATGTTTTATTCAGGGTACGTTCTCACCTCAAACTTAATGTTAGAAGTTCTAGAAGGCACCTGGTTCATATTAGGTCATATTTCAGAGATAGGACAACTTATCTTTCAGTACATGATGCAACATATCTATCAAATAATAACTATTGTTAATGTCACAGAGATTCTAAAGGAATTCAGCACACACATGCAGGAGACTCTTCTTCAAGACTTCAAATAATGGCACTAGTTCAAATATTTGAAATCCTACTTGATGCCTCCGCCCAGTTGCCTGGAATGAAGCAGCAGCTATTAATAAGAACTGGAACAAAACTACTTGTTGAAAAACTTTTAGCACTGCATATGAAGCAATGCTAATCAACTATATCATCTTACTAAGATATTAATAATTTATCCAGAAGTAATGCAAAGGAAAACATGACATCTCTGAGTTACAATAATACAATATTTATTAAAGTGAATTAAAATTTTCCAATCCATGACTCCCTTCTCACCTCCGAATAACTGCTTACATCTATGATTGAGTTCTGTTTTGCACATTCAGTACAGGTTTCAGATGACAGAACTTAAAAGGAGCGAGGCAGTACTATTATAAAAGCAGTAGTGTAACTCGGCAAAATTCTTGGCAGTTAAAATACCACTAAGCACAACTGGGGCCATAACAGAAAAGTGAGAAAGGCAAAAAAGAACCAGTTGATTGTATCATGAATTATGGTAAGGATCAGGATAATTAAGGCTGAAATCTAATTGACTCTTCCACTAGGTTAAGAGTTGCTCATAGAAGGCTCGTTCAACAAGATCATGACCCCGAACATTCATCTAAATCAATACAGAAATGGTTGTAGGTAAGCAAAATAATTATTGTGAGTGCCATTTCAATCTCCACACTAAACCCTCCTGTTAAAACTCCCTGTTAAATCCTGGGGTGTGTAGTGAAGAGGGTCATCCACCTGTGCAAACCTAGAAAATAAAGGTGCTTGAAATGTTTTACATGGGAAAGGTAAATCTTCTCCAGCCCTGTTAGACATTTGTGGATCAGACTATGCAGTGCCTCCATATGTTTGAAAGCAGTGTTTTGCACAAAGAATGCAATTGCATGAATTATTCAATTTAGCTTGAGTGTGTGTGTGTGTGTGTGTGTGTGTGTGTGTGTGTGTGTGTGTGTGTGTGTGTGTGTGTGTGTGTTTGCCATTTTGTTTCACTGTTAACTCCTTTTAAATAGCACTACACATGGATTACATTCTGCTTCATTTCTAAGTCACCTTGGATTAAACTGTGTACCATACATTGTCATGTGAGCTGCTGCTCTCTAGCATTCTGGACCACTGTTCATTGTTTGTTGCTGCAGTTCAAGTTACTGGAACAATAAACTGGAAAACAAGAAGTTCTGGCTATGTGACAAACCATTTAAATGTACTATTTCTTTCTGGTTTAACAGATCCTCACTGCCCAACTTGTGTTGGCCTGGCTTGGAATCCAGCAATGCTCATGAGCAACATGGAATTTACATATCCACCATGGGACTCACAAATATTTTTTTACTGTATAAACTGATGTTGTTGATGAGCATCAGGTGTAGTTTTATCCAAATTCTTTATGGTCTTAGGTTCTGTATGGTTAAAGATGTAGTACATAACATGTTTGTTAAACATGAAATTGTTAGCAGCAAGTAGCATTATTGTTGGGACACAGATTGTATGACACAGATTACTAACACAGATAGATGTTAAATAGATCTAACAAATATCAATCAAAAAATACACACACTGAAAAACAGCCACTGTTTTAGACAACCACTGTAACAGCTTCATGATTAGAAGTCTTGTCCATTGAATATACACTTACCATCCACTTTATTAAGAACACCTCTACACCTGCTTATTTATGATGTTATCGAATCAGACAATCGTGTGGCAGCAGCACAAAGCATAAAATCATGCAGATACAGATGAAGAGCTTGAGTTATTGTTCACATCAAACAGCAGAATGGGGAAAATGTGATCTCTGGGACTTTAACCGTGGCATGGTTGTTGGTGCCAGATGGGCTGGTTTGAGTATTTCAGAAACTGCTGATCTCTTGGGAATTTCTCAAAGAACAGTTTCTAGTGTTCACACAGAATGGTGTGAAAAACAAAAAACACTTAGTGTGAACAATTAGCTCCAGCTTCCCCTGCGACCCCCAATGGATAAAGAGCATAGAAAATTCATTAATGGGTGGACAGACTGAGTGTGAACATTAACTGAATCTCTTGAGAGTTGATTTTATGTTACTGTGCTGCAGCCAAATGACAGGCTGATTGGATAACTGCATGAATTAGCAAATATACAAGTGTTTCTATTAAAATGGATGGTGAGTGTATGGTTCAATCACAGCCACCAAATGTTTAATTTCAGAAAGAAGAAGGACCACATCACAAACCTTCATATAGCCAGCTGCATTTCTCTGTCGACAATAATGAAACAATGAAATCATAGGGGGGAAATGCACATTTATTAACTCTATACAGTAAAATCACACAATCAGCGAAAAGAGCTGCAATACAAAACATTTTTAACTTTAAAACAAATTGTACACGGTAAGTACACACAACACTTGCAATACAATCATATGTCAAGTGATTGCAGAATTAACTGGCCAGTGTACATAATGGCTGTTAAACTTGGCACAGGAATGCAGAAAGTGAAGAAACTAGAGGAAGCACTCCACACATACCCTGGAGCTGCAAGGCAGCAAAATTACCTACTGTGAAAAAGTGCCACTCAAAGAATAACAAGAACATCCCACAGTTCAAGCATCACCCTCCCTGTTTGTTCATGCAAAGCACAGCTGTGAAAGAGCGGAAAAGACATTGCTGTAAACAGTCATCTCCAAATCCCTTTTCTTACCTCCAGGTCCTGGTGTCTCTGAGGCAGATAAATCAGACCACGCTGTAGGTCCTTGATAAACAGCATGTCCTCACACTGCAGTCATGCCACCACTCAACTTAAGTGCCTCTGTTGACAGTAATGAGAAACAATGGGAGATCTTAATGAAATGACATCAACAGATGACAGAAGCAGTCATTCCAGAGGCCACAAGGCCTCTGTGTGGAAACAGACGGCCAGCTTGCACAAGGCTGGAGCTAGTTCAGGACTGTTCCTGGCTTCTCAGACAAACCGTACTGCAGTGGAGCTTTATTTGGCTAAGAGAAATCATTATGAATATGAACTGCAATTTTGGAATTTAACGGGTCAGTCCGTGCATTGGCAGTTGAACAGATTTAAAATGAGCAGCACTCCTTTTGTGATTGACTGCATTTCATACAGCCTCATTAAAAAACTTTGGCATGTAGAGTGAACTGTAAGATTGTGTTTGTTCTGTTCTAGGTGTGTAGAAATCTTTTAGTAAAATACTCAATCAGTTACACTATGAAGAATGTCCATGAAGAAAATTCTCTGTGTTCTCTGGGTATGTTTCCTTCCCTTTCTCAATTTTTTTTCCCACAAAAACCTCACCTAGTATGACCCAATTACACTGACAATTTCACCATTACAAATATGATTAGAAGGGGACTCAGGGGAATATTCTCAGGATTCTAATCCTAACTACAGACTTAATTTCCCAGTTTTCAAGGTCTAAAAGCATTCTTCTTCTTCATCCTTCCTGATAATAGAACATTGTGTTGTCTAGGCCTTGAAAAAAAATATTTAGCTTCCTTTATGCACAATGCACCAAAAATAAACTTCCTTTTTCTTTATGTCAGAGCTGGCCTGAGACAGTTGTATATGATAAACAATTGTTCACAGCTTGATGGTTCACAATTTAAATAAACTCTTATTGATAAAACCATTTGCTGAATGTCCATTACAAACACTTGTTGGCAAGACACAGCTTTAAAAGTAGCTGACATTTAAGGTTTAGCATCGGCGCTGTGTAGATAATTAGGTAAAACATGCATACTTGATGTAAGGTAGCAGCCCAGAGAAAGTACTGTGCACTGTTTAGAAACTTTAGAAGCTACTTGTCAAACAATTCTTTTTTGGGGGAAAGTAATAGAGAGGAGAAACATGATGTATTTTAAATCTCCACTGTAAGCACAGAAAATTTATTCCAGCTGCAGAATATTACTCAAGGCACAGTATAACTCTGTTAATTATGTCACATCTGGGTAGTAGTTGGTTGAAAGCTAACCTAAGCTTAAACTATGGTAAGATGCAATATAATGGCACCATTTGGTTGACAGTTGATGCAAACAAGTGGTCTCAAGGATGTGTATGTTTCACTTAGTACAATAGAAGTCTGGTTAAAATAAAAGTCTTAGTAGCAAATCAGCTGAAATATCACTACAACATCTGGAAAATAATTTTACAACCAGAATGTATGGCAGATTTGTAGTAGAAACAATGGAGGAAAATCATTTTACTTATCAAAGCATACATTTTTAATTATTTTCATGCCAAGGCTGAACTCAAATAGACAAACATTAGACACAAATATCCATCCATCCATCCATTGTCTATACCGCTTTATCCGTCTGGGTCGCGGGGAAGATGGTGCCAATCCCAGCCATCGTGTCGGGCGAGAGGCGGGGTACACCCTGGGCAGGTTGCCAGTCCACCACAGGGCCAACACAGACAAACAACCACACACACTCGCATTCACACCTATGGGCAATTTAGAGTAGCCAGTTGATGTAGTAATCTGCATGTCTTTGGACTGTGGGGGGAAACCGGAGCACCGGGAGGAAACCCACGCATGCACGGGGAGAACATGCAAGCTCCACAAAGAAAGGCACCCTGGGTGATCCGGGGACCTTCTTGCTGTGAGGTGTCATTGCTAACCGCCACACCACCGTGTCACCCTAGACACAAATATGCATCTTATTTTTAAATTGCAAAGCACATAAACAGCAACTGACATAATAAATATTTTGTCTCCAGTGATGATTAATGCATTTATTAAAATAGGCATTTACTGAAATCTAGTGTAGGCTGTAACTGTATTATTTTCTTCTACTACAGATGTTAATGTTGCTAAAAGTCCAATCAATTTTAAGAGAATAAGGTACAATGCAGTAGTATTGGATGTTACCATACTCAAAACATTAAAATTATTTAGACTCATACTTAGAATATAAATTCTGTAATGGATTTTTTGCATTAAAACATTTTTATGCACTATGCATTTTTTTTTAGAGATGCTGTGGCTGAGTTGTTTTCCACACAGGAAGCTGAGGTTGCTTGTTTGAGATGTTTCAGAGATTGCCCAATTTTGAATGCCCATTTATGTCACATAAACATAGACATTATGGAAGAAAGAGAGCTGCAACTTTGACCTTTCTTGGGTTACACTTCATATTTTTTATTAATTAATATAATGCACTGTGTTTTTTATGTGGTAAATTTGGTTAAATCAGGAGATATGTGAATATGTGATTGAAAACTGTGTGATATTTTATTTTTACTCATATAAAAAACTTCTATTTAATAGTCTGTATGAGGGGAAAGCTGAGTTCCAGTAGGCATGATGAAGTTTATTTATCTATTTTACTGTAATCGTACTGCAAGTAAGGAATAAAACATGACGGATGTTGTTATAAAAAATTAACCCACAACAGGTGGTGGGATACAGAGACTATGCAAACTGAAGTTACTATTCCCAATGCAAAGTGGATCATCTTTATCTCAACACATCACAAAGTGTTTTATTCCTCTTATACCACAGCAAATTGCCAACAATTTAAATTTGTTTAGTGAATGACACATTATTCTTTTTAACTGTTTATAGTTACATTTAATGATGTGACACTGTGAGACAAATTACTTTATAATTGAGAAATTAGTCTTTTTCTCAATTTTTAAGTTAATAACACATCCTTACAGAAAGCTTAACCATAGCAATGATTATTCTATTTTGTTTGTTAGATAACAATGTTTTTGTATCTGTTTAATATTAGGCTTAGATTAAGAGGAGCGTCTGCCATACAAGTGCCTGTCAATGAGTTACTATAGAAACAATAACATATTAGAACAAGTGCAGATATAATATAAACCTGTGATTTGTATTACAGCTGAACTATAACTGTCAGAGCTACTGTTACAAAAAATGTATCCACATGTTCACATGTGAGAATTCAGCAATGCTGTTATATGGTATTAGATTGTTATAAGATTGATTGACTTATTGAGTGATCTAATTGGATGACTCTCAACATGAAGTAAACTTATGGATCTCTTTATAGAAGCTGGAATAATTGCCTTTTTGAAGATTTGTGTCTTTCATAGAGTAAGCCATTCCACACAGAGAAACCTCCATTTGGATGTCTAACATTATTCCAGGAGAGTTTCTATCCAACTGAGTTTAGCTCCAACACACCTGGCTCTAATATTCAGATAGTACAGAAGATCCTGAATCCTGGTGTGTTAGATTAGGGCTGGAGTGAATATCTGCCGGGAAGCAGATCCTCAGGAACAGGGCTAAGGCTGCCGTGGGCTAACAGTAAGCTTAAAAACCATTGATTTTTAAGAAGGAGTGCTGTTTAACCGGGAAATCAATGGGCTTTAGAAAACATGCATGGTAGGTCAGAATGTGCTTTCATTCAACAAAAATTGAATTTAGTGAAATGAGTGCTACAGTAGGAGAACAATACAGGTTTCTACTGAATCTTAGGGGAAGGAAAGGGCTGTAAACATGAACAAATCAGGTCTGTGTGGTAATGAAACCACTTTCCTGTCCATGTCCAGATTTGCAGTACAGATACACCCTTTCTACCGTTTCCTAGTGCAGACTGCAATTTCTCTCCAATAAATGAAGTGCTTTCAGAAGAAGCCTAAACACTAAACACTCCTATTCTGCCTACTCTTCAGCTTTACTATTATACCACAATCAATTAATAAATTAACAGCTTTTTAAAAAAAAAACTTTGCCAGGTGTTAATAACAGTTACTTTAAATAAACGGCACTAAATCACAGATTTTCTATAAAATACACCACCTGGAGATGATTTCAGTTTGATCATTTGCAATATATACATGGCATGGAATTTATTTTATTCTTCTTTTTATCCCTTTTTTTCCCGACATGACTTCTAATAGCTTAAAATGAATAGAGATGGGATAGAGAAAGAACCAGATTATGTGAACATTTGTACGTCAGTGTGTGTCTTTCTCTTCCCTAGTATGTGTCGACCAGTTTAAAGTGCATTCGTTTTTTCCCCACTGGCTGGCCTTTATACACGCAAGCCTGTTACTCAGATATATCTACTCACTTTCACAGACACAAGCTTAACTCTATTAACTGTAGATAAAGCTATAAATATATTTGAAAGTTTACAGGTTAAATAAACAACCATGTTAAAATTTCCATCATTTAATAACACATCATTTGACTGGGCATTCAGGCTGGAGTCTTACATAACATTTTATTCAGGGCTGCATATCTTTAGTTATGTATTTATTTAAATCTTTACTGTACACTTATTAACTTTCATAGTATGCAGCTTAAGCAGTGAAATTCGCAGCAGGAAACACAAACAGGTTCTCTTTCAGGCAGAAAACGTCCTTCAATTAAAGTGGGTGAGGTTAATATATGCACAGAGAGCTATAGAGAAACTTGGGTCAGTTGGGGATTGTGAGCGCAAACTCAGTGTTATGCAACAGTGCTAGAAGCTGTTTTCTTCAGACTCCCAATCCCCCTGAGAGTTGTCTGAGAGCCACAAGTACACAAGCTACAGCAGACATAGCACACGCTCTTTCGATTTATCAAGGGGAAAAGAAAGTAATTACTTAGAGTGCAACTATTATAAGTCAAGATATAATTACTGTGTAAGTGTCTCTGGTACCGAAAGCCAAATCAGGAAACAATATATTACACTTTTAAAGGGCAGACTGGGGGTATGGTTCTGTTTATATAAAATCTGGATTTGTGTGAACAAGTGCTGTAAAACATGAAGCAATAGAAAACTTAGAAATATGAGAAACCAAAAGTGTCACATTTTATGTGTGTCTTACTTTTATTATAGCATATAAAGTGGCATTATGATGGAATTAATCCCTGAAAAATATATTGCCATCAAAACCTGCACAAAGATTATTCAAAACCACTGAGACATTACCGAGCAACAACACAGAGAAAGTTACAAATATGTTGTATCTAATACTCATATGGAGAGTGATGGCTACTAAGGCTATCAAAGATAAGAAGCAAAAGCAAAAATTTCAGTCGAAGATAGATTGTGGTTTTCTGTCTATACAGTAGGTTTTTTGTTTTTGTTTTTTAACTGTAAATGTGTCCATATTTACATATATTCCAAAGAAGCATACTCTTTAAAAATCTTTTTAAAGCCAACTCTTGGTCAGAATTTTTTAGCGGTTGCGTTTGACAAAATCAATGTTATGCAGATTTTATCAGTGTTTTGTCTTTTTTTAAACTCGTGCATAAACACCAACACTTAAAATTGCCCGATTTTGTCTTCAGTGGAATAATGACTCCAAGTGAATTAGTTCCCAAGGCAATTGCATATCTGACTGGAAAAAGAAAACAATTTACTATTCAGCAAAGAACAAATAAGGACATAGAAATTAAAATGACTTCACTGCTGAAAACTGTAAATTTGGCTTCTAAATTTGTTACCTTGCTTTCTACATTTTTTCCATATGATTTTCAAATCTAATGACTAGAGAACACTTCAGTTTCCATATAAAGCTCTGCCCCATTATGTGCTTTACCACATAATGGAAAAAGAAAAATTAAACATCTACTTAGCTAATTATTGATTCCGGACAAATTCTTACTCAATTGTCAAAAGTTGACAATCCGAAATTTACTTGAGTCAAAATGAATGTCCTGTATTTACATGTAAATATTAAACCATTTCAAATGAAATGTTTTTATTCAAGGCTTATTTTCCAAGGCAAATTTGCATAGCCTTTACACAACTCAAGCTATATGAAAAGATACATGGTTTACGGTTAAATTCATACCTTTTCTTACAACTTCTTACAATGAAACTGAACAATCACATCACCACAGCACCATAACTTCCACTGAATCTGAATTTTTTTTTTTATTCACAGAAGATAGAAATTTCAGGTCCCTTCTTTTACTGAAAACAAAAAACATAAATGGTGAATAGTTTGCAAGAAGTTCCAAATTAACTGTAAGTTCAAAACAAGTGCAAACTTTTAACTTTTATACAAACATATGACAACACTTGACAATACCTTTATCCAGAATGATAAATTGCTTCTTATTTAAACAGTACATGAAATGTAGATGGAAAAATAACATATTAATGAACATTATACACAAAGTCTATAGTCGATAATATGGAATAATATTGGAACAATAATATTTATTTAAAGTTTTATTAATATTATATTATAAGTTTTATTAATAATATTTGTTAAAGTTATGCTGTAATCACCACTGATGTTAATGAGCTGCTGAAGAAAACATTTGCTTTGGAAAAACTAGCATGTTAAACCTATGAGTAAAATACACTATGGGAAAAATTATGTAAAAAGGGAAAGAGAAAAAGTTGATACACATTCTCTCTCTCTCTCTCTCTCAATCTCTCTCTCTCTCTCTCTCTCTCTCTCTCTCTCTCTCTCACATAACGCACACACACACACACACAGGCTTAACTGGTAATGTTCGCCATTAAAAATGATCATTTTAAGCTTTTATTTTTAATTCGTATAACTGATCTATTATAGAATGTTTGGATGAAACCATTGTTCCAGGTTCATTATTACAATTGTGATTTATACATGTTGGAGCATGAACATCACAGGAGTTAGCCAAGGTTAGTGTGTGTATGTGTATCTGTTCGTGTCTTCTGTTTGTTTGTTTTTATTTCTTCTGCTTCCAGTAATAGTTCTGTTCACTAAATGGCAAATCATTCCCCTGCTGTACAGTCAAATATACAGGGCAAAGTTACAACAGATGGGTTCACCACAATGCTACCCAGTACTAATCCATTAAACACATCCATGTTTAGAGTTGTGTCAGTCCTTTTTTCCCTTTTTATTGCTGAAATTTTCATTCCCTGAAGCACTTCATGCTGACAAATCCAGGTGGACAAGCATAATCTTCAGGATTAATGGTGGAACTAATTCAGGTCAGCATGAAATATTATACACTGATGTTTATTTATCTGTTGGATGTTGGAACTATGGCCTGTTGAAGCATGTAAGTATCTGAGATTAGCTATGCTTTTGAAGTGTATCAAAGGAATTGAGAGAGAGAGAGAGAGAGAGAGAGAGAGAAAGAAATTATTTTCCAGTGCACTATGTACACTGACAATCCTACAATGTTATCCACTCAAAGACACTATACAGCAGATGTTATGTATAAGCAGTGGAAAGAGTACAAAACTGTACTGTGACTTGAGTCAGCGTGATTTGAGTAAACATATAGCAACTGTAGTAATAATTCACTTGGGTAAGTCTCAAGACTCAAGTCAGAGTAAGTAATCTGGTGAGTAATTACTTTACACATTAATCGTCTGCAATTGGCAAAAGTAATCCGAAAATGTTCTATATAAAAGAAACACATTTTGTAACAATTATGCATGTTAACTAACCCAGTGACCTATGCTCAAGTGAAGACCACCTTGATTATCAACAGTATAAAGAAATGTAACATTATCTGGATAGCTAACCTAGCCAAATGCTTCTGTGGTTCCAGTAGCTTGCTATGTTTGTTAGCTCAACATCAAACATTATCCTGAGCATTAATTTTAGGCTTCAGTAGCTTTAGCTTAGAGCTTTCAAACTGCAAAATTTCAAAAGATCTGGCTAGTTAGTCTAGCTCACTCAGCTAGCTAATGGCATCCCAGGGCATGTTTCCGCAGGTCAGATGGCTTGTAAAATCCTGATACCACCACAGGTTTTGTCTTGCATAATTTACAGATCATTATCACACTGTTTCTTTTCAAGTATTAAAACAGAAGATATTTATCTGTCACCAGTGTCTCAGACATTGCTGCTGTTGACTAAGCATTTGGCGGCTAAAGTGTAGACTTTTTTTACTTTATTTTGACTGCATCTCAATATTGAATGTATTTCAAATTTATACTATCTTTTAGTTGGCTTACATTGTTCTGGGTTTAAATGCATTTTTATTCTGTATTGTGAGTATTTTTATATAGATCAGTGTGCTGCTCTGTTTTAGCAAATGTTTATTGACTGATTAAAACTATTGTCGGGCAGTGAAGACAGTTACAATGGCCAGATAAAGTTGTTTATTAGGAAACTGGAAGACAATCCAAAAAATGAGAAATGTGAAAGTGATCTTTTGTGCTGGGTGTTGTACACTTTGTAGGCCACAGGTCGTCTGGAAATCAGAGTTTGATGCAAAGTCCAGTGTTGATGTGACAATGTCTCATCCATCGTTATGTTGGTATAGAGTAGAGGACTGTAGATGCTTAAATAGCTATTCTTTAGACTCTTTTATATAGCAGTTGTAGCTCAAAGGCAAAAGCTCTGATCAGAAGGTCAGAGGTTCAACCCCCAGCACTGCCAAGCCATTGAGCAAGATTCTTAACCCTCCCTCCTTTAACCCATGCTGTATCATGGCTGACCCTGTTCTCTGACCTCAGCTTCTGAACAAGCTGGGATATGTGAAGAAAAGAATTTGGATTGACTTGTGTGGCTAGGATAGGAGATGTATGGAATTGCATAGTAGAGAGATAAGATCCCAAAGATCTTCCTTCCAAGATCTTGCTCTTTTACCCTATTTATAACCCCTGAAACTCTTTGAAGTGAATAATGACCAGAGTACCAAATGGGAGAGATATAATGTATTTTATGGCAGGCTGGACTCGTAGCCTGCACGCACCCCAAGGTCTTTGTGAAGCAAGGGTAAAAGGGTGCAAAATATAATACTATATACTGTACATGTTATTTCGGAAGCTTGTAGGGTACTTTTGATGTCACCACATTGCATACCATGAAATATGGATTAAATTAATACCAGACATGCACTGAAGAATATTTTGATTAAACATTGTGAGAGTGGAAATAGGGGAATGAACTACAGGCTATTTAGGAATCTGAAACCCTGAAGAGAAAAACTTTATCTTTATCCTGTTTGTCCATTACTCGATGCTTTTATAATGTCAGCCAGATGACAATCTGGAGAACAGATCGTTTACTGCTTAACCGAGAACTGAATTTGGGTGATTTCCTCAGACACAGAGAGTGGAAGATGTCCTGTAAAGCTGGGAGTCTGTGATGAGTTCTGCTATTCTCACTACTCTCTGGAGAGCCTTGCGGTTGTGGCCAGAGCAACTGGCATATCATAGAGTGATGCAACTAGTCAGGATGCTCTCAGCAGTATAACACAGCAGTAAAAGTCGATGCGGATATTAGTGGCCAGTCCAAATCTCTTGAGCTTCCTTTTTGAATCTTGAATCTAAATACAATACTCAGCAAAAGAGAAATGCACATGTAACAAAAGGCTGTAAAGCAAAAATGCCTTAAATAATAAAGAAATTAAATGTCTATAAATAAAAAAACAGTAATAAGCTAAGCAAAGTCAATATCTGGTCTGACAGTTTTCATTTGTACAGTTTTATAAAGAAATTAGCTAGAAATTAATCTGCCACAGCACTGTTAAAATGAAAGGTCTTTGTGTTTTAAAAATTTTAACCACTATAAACAGGTTCTACAAACTACTAGTCTAATGTGATTGAATACTTATGCAGGCAGCATTTGTCAGGTCTTATAAAAATGAATTAATGTATTTTGACATTGAAAATTTACTTTAAGAGCATGTAGCTTTACAATAAGAAATACTGTCTGGAACGATATGTGCATTTGTAATCCAGTTGAATCTGATAGCTTTTAAGGGGACTGAATACTAATGCAAGGAATTGTAGCTTTGATTTTGCATATAAATACATACATTTTTCTTCAAATTTATGCATACAAAGTCAAAATACATTATGTTTATAAATTTGAAGTGGATACATCCACTGAAGATATACAAAATTATATAATAAAAAACTGAAGTGTTAAAATATTTATTTACCTTTAGGTGATTTTTGGTTAGATTAGGAGAGTAGTGTGCATCATCAGACAGTTGCCTTGTCTGTAGATCTGATGGAGTGGTGTGCGAATTGGAGAGGGGTCATTGTGGCAGAAGGATTTGATCACATCTAGCACAGATGTAGGACCAGTGTGGAGCAGTTCTGGTGCATAGACAATTTTATGCTCAAAACAAAGCATATGTGTTAAGCTCATCTGCTTGTCATATGGATTTATCTGCCGTTGTTTTTCTTCCCTTTGTAGTTTGTTTTCGAGCTCATGTCTTTAAGATCTGACCCATGCTAGTTGTACCCCACCTTGTGCATACACTCTTAATCGTAGTAAGAGAGGAGTGAACAGAGCAGTGTATATACATTTACAAGGCACTTTAATAGGAACAACAGTCTAATAATTCTTCGTGGCATGGATTCCACATGGTGCTCGAAACATTCCTTTGAGATTCTAGTCCATGTTGACATGTTGATTGAAGCACATAATTCCCCATACAATTATCCCACCACCAGCAGCCTAAACTGTTGACACTGAGTCCATGGGATGACACTGGTTGATGATAAACTCTTACCCTACCCTCTGATTGTCACAGGAAAAAAAATTATTCATCAGACTAAGTAATGTTTTTCAAATCTTGTACAGTTTCAAGATTCCTGTTCTTGGCTGACAGGAGTGGAACTGGATGTGGTCTTATGCTTTAGCACATCAGCCTCAAGGTTGCATCAAAGCATCCTAACATGCTTTTCTATTCACCATGGTTATAATAAGTGGACAGAGACTGTTGTGTGTGAAAAGCCCAGGAGATCAGTATGCTCCGAAATACTCAAACCAGCCCTTCTGGGACCAACAACCATGCCACAGTCAAAGTCACTGAGATCATATTTTCCCTATTGTATTGTTTGATGTGAAACTTGAGTTGAAACGCTTGACCTGTATTTGCACGATTTTATGCATTGTGCTGCTGTCACATGATTTGCTGACTATAGAATTGCATGAATGAGCAGGTGTACAGGTGTTCCTATTAAAGTGGCTATTGAATGTATTGTATTCATAATGCAAGCATGGACCCCAGATGTTCTAAAAGTTAGTCTCTGTGTAGACATGAGACTCCACTGGGATATCAGCATCCAGCCACTTCAGTGTTAATAATCCTGAGTAAAGGCTTCAGAATAGCACCAACATTCCATACCTTTAACTTTAATGTCCATGAAGACCCAGATATGCACCTTTTATCTATAAGCTAGTACATAGTGCATTAAGAGTCAAAATCAATAAGGCCTGAGAATTAACACTACATTTGAATATTGTGAGTGCTGTTTTGACATTTTCTATACCTTTTACCATTCCAGTATAGTCTTTACACTGAGTGAGTATATTTGAGGGTATGATTGTGTTAAATGCAGAGAATTGTAGTCAAAAAAACTGTAGCCTGAAATAAGCATCACTTTTCCAGATGTTCAATGCAGAGCCACTTCATTCACTTATATGATTATCTGGTATGCATATTCAATTCAATTCAATTCAATTTTATTTGTATAGCGCTTTTAACAACAGACATTGTCTCAAAGCAGCTTCACAAAAGTATATAAATTCTGAACATAAACTTATGACTCTATACATTTTGTGCATGGTCCACAAGTTAAGGAATGATACTGTTGATTTATGTATGAGGTAAGCCCTAATAGATGATAATCATTCAGACATAGTACTCTGGTTTTCTTTGAAGTACACTATAATACAGCTGATGGCAAACATTTGCATTGCTCATGATTTTTGAACATCTAAAGTGTGTACAAAAAATGGAATTGCTAAAAATGCTGAAAAGTGGGTGTATTCAAAACAATAATTGAAAACATACAAATACATATGAGGATGAATCAAATTTAAACTGACATATTTTTGCATTCCTAATAGGTGTCACAAAAGTGTATAATGCTTAAGGTAGCAGTAGAAGAGGTTACTGAGAATAATAGACCAGCAGTACATTCTTACTATTGCAAGTACAAATTTAATGTATTGTTTCTCTAATTTATGTTGCACTTTTAAAGTTATTTAAAAAATTTATTAATCAGTAATCACATTTCCTGGTCATGGTGGGCATCAGGTGGAAAAACAAAGTACAGAATCAGACATTTACACCTAGAGGCAATTTATATAAGCCAATCCATCTACTTGCATGTTTTTTTGAAGGTGTAAGAAGACCTGAAGAACCCAGTTATTATGCGAATAAGGTATATGCTCTATTTAAATGCTGTTGTCATTGAATGTATAAATGTGTAGCAAATACCTAATAAACCAACATTACCGCAGAAATAATCATTAAGGGAAACTGATTTTTTGCTAACATTTCATAACTAAAACATCTAGAATCATTTTGTATAAACAGGACCTGAATATCTTTTTCACTCACATTTATAACATTGAGATATCAATAAGATAAGTGACTTTACATTTGTCTTGGCATGATAAACTGTGTATGCATATTCTTAACATAAACATTTTTAACATGGTGCTGGGCTGTGAACCTTAGAATATACTCATGATTACACAGGACAACACGTTAAAATGATGCAAAAGGAAATGTTTCAGTGAGACACTGTGCATATGACACGCAAAAGAGATCTGTTGTGTGTCTACTACATCAGACAAGCAAGTTTAATGAGCAACCTTACAAAGCACCATTGACTTTCTTTCCTTTTTAGACAAAGGTGAGCAGGGAAACGAGTGCTCCCTGACATCGTTTTAAAATGCTGGACCTGTTTATTTGTGATCACGTTAATGCTTTATTTATTCTGTGGTTTATCTTGTACAAATCTAGGAAGAAAAACAGACTTAAGCAACATGTCACTAAAGAGGAGAAGATATAAACAAAACAAACAAACTGGCCCTATTTCTTCTCTTCCTTTGATGGAGCTCTTCTAAGAGCAATTGATCACATTCTGACCTAAGTTTCATGTGTGCATTTGTACAAATGTCTTAATGGTTTATTTATTTCTAGGGATCATTTATAAAGTGTTGACAACCATTTTGAAAATACAAAGGTTTAAATATTGTAATGGACACAAGTATGTTGGGAAGTGTCATCAATTTATGAAAAAACCAGCACAGGGAAGATCACCAATCCTATGATATCCTAAGAAGAGTAAAAAACTTCTCCTAATACTTCTGAAAAAAGACTTAGTAAGAGTTCATACTCAACATACACGGAGTGGGCCTAATTGCCCCAGTCTTTACTCAATGGATTATTTTGTTTACTTATCCTCGGAAACAACTTTGACATAATATGGACTTTTGTAGCTGCAAATATATTTACTATGTGTAACCTTTACAAGAAGTGTTGCACGCACACAAAAAGCTAGGGAAAACAGTGTTCTCTTTTCAATTCAGCAATCATGAATTGTGTTTTGTGACATCTAGTTTAATGAAAAAATCTGCGATATAGACAACTCCATTTTGTCAACCAGTAATATTAAGTACACTACCAGTCAAAGGTTTGGACACACTTTCTAATTCAATGTTTTTTTCTTTATTTTTATTACTTAAAAGACACTTCATGTCTTAAAGTAATGATGGACTGTTGT
>JAQQZR010048467.1:0-18332 GCA_030068235.1 Notoglanidium macrostoma
ACACACACACACACACACACACACACACACACACACACACACACACACACACACACACACACACACACAATGCATTAGTGGATTCATACTACAAGGCTTCTAAGACAATGAGCTGATGTGGAAAGGTTTGTTGCTTAAATGCAATGAGTGGCAGAATACAGGGCAGATGTAAACCTAACTGATATAAAAGGTATTTCCAGTGTCTTGTAAATGAGAACAGTGAAATTGGTGGTCAAAGATGACATGCTGCAATCTGTTGTGCTCAAAATTCATATTTGTATGAGTTCAAATGTCTTTGAAGTTCCACTATGTAAGATATGTAGGACTATGCAGGGGAGACTATTAGCAGAAATGGAATATAATATTCATAAGTATGTTTTCATTAATGTTTAATTACCTGTAACCATAAGCTTATGTAACCATATAAGCTTTAACCAAGCAGCAGCATGAATCCAGAAGGAAGCACCAGAAGAAAGACAAAGAAGTAGAATGAAGAGGAATCAGTGTTTGTTGATGCTGGCTAACAATTTTGAGAGCCCAAACTTTGTAAAAATGGAAGATCATACTTAACCCAAGAAAGCATGCAAAGCAAACATACCAGGGAGGCTAACAAGAGACCTGCAGCAACATTAAAGGAGCTGCAGGAATTATCTGACAAGTATTGATTACTCTCTGCATGTGACAACAATCTCTCATGTTCTTCACATGCCTGGGCTAGGGGTTGGGTGGCCACACAGAAGCCCTTTCTCACAAAAAAACGTGGTGGTGGCAGCATCTTGCTTTAGGGCTGCTTTTCTGCTTTTCAGAATTGGGGCTTTTATCAAGTTGTAGGGATCATAAATAGCTACAAACACCAGGAGATTTTTGTGCAAAACTTTCATGTGTCTACTAGTAAGCTGAAGATTAAAAAGAACTTCCAAATCAACAAAGGAATTGTTTAGCAGTTCGAAGTTTTTGAATGGCCCAGCCAGAGCCCAGCCCTGAATCCAACTAAGAATCTATGGAGTGTCCTGAAGCAAGCTGTGCACAGGAAATGCCCTAACAATTTGACAAATGATAGAATGTTTTTGGAAGAAAGAGTAAGAGAATATTGCCAGGCCAAGATGTGCCATGCTGACAGAGTCAAAGACAGAGTGATAAAAAAAAAAAATCAAAAGGTGCTTCAACACAGTATTTGTTCAGGGGTGTTCACATGTAGGCAACTACAGTATGTTATTATACCTTTTTTTATTTAGATCCAATCCCCCTTTAAAAAGCTTATGCTTGTTTTCACTTTATTTAAATTTCACATTAAAGGTGGAAAGAATGTGATATGATTTAGCTTAGTGTTATTATTTTACTTCACTAAAACCTGCCTTTTTTTACTGGTGTGTGTAGACTATTTATACCCACTGTAGCTACTGCTGCAAAATTTGGGACTTGATGGGTTTTTTTTTTTTTAGATGTGTGTCATTACAATCAAGGATAAGACATACCATATACAAAGAAATTACAGTTAGAAAATGAATATTGTGTGAGAAAAATGATCAGTTGAGAAGCAAAAACAGTGAAGTCATGGAAAAATTGGAGTAGGCCAAATGGTTTACAGTTTGTGGTCATGGTGTTAGACAATCTGCCATCCATTAAGGAAAGGATGGCAAGGGGTACTGCTAAACTACAAGCAGTCTTCTGCCAGAGGAGCTACAGTACAGTTAATCAATGGAATAAACAGGGAACAGGTGTGATATAAGCAAATCATATGGTGACTGTTAGTACTCTAGTACCTGAGAATCTATTAAAGATTTATGTTAAGGATGGATGGAGTGGGGGTTTCCTCCTTCAGGCCTGGTCACCTCTTAAAATTTATTTATTTTCTATTCCACTTATCCATTGCAGGTCGCAGGGAAGCTGGAGCCAATCCCAGCTGACTTCAAATTCAGGATACACCCTGGACAGGTCGCCAATCCAGCGCGAGATAACACAGAGATGAACAACTATTCACATTCACACCTATAGGCAATTTAGAGTAGCTGAGACTGTTGGAGGAAACCATAGTATCCAGAGGAAAACCATGCATGCACAGGTTGAACATGCAGACACCACAAAGCGGTGTCTGTGCTAACCACTAAATAAGCAATTAAACTGAATCAAATAATTACTAAAACAACACTTAATAAATATTTAAAGAACTTATCTGAATCCTTCTTGGTAGTAAGAACAACGGATGTATTGTAGACAAAATCAACAGTCTGATCTCATTCTGGAATTAAATCAAATGTGTTTACTTTTTTCAGAGTCTCAGCATGTGAGCATCTTGTCAAAAAGGAGACCAAACCTTATGGCTGACCTCAGGCTTTTATAATTAAGGGGGGCTACGTTCACACTGCAAATCTCATTGCTCAATTCTGATTTTTGACAAAATGGACGCACTAGTGGCTAATGTATGCATCGCATTTTGATCTGGAGGATGGCAAACAGTTGGTCAGCTGTGGCTCTCCTCCATTATTTTGCTGTGCTACCAGTGTTAATAACGATTTGTGCTAGCTTGGCAAAAAATGCTACCGTAGCTCATACACATTCAGGCCACATGGCTGCAAATCGGATACGTATCAGATTTAGGACCACATATGAAAAGCACTCAAATCTGATTTGAAAAGATCAGATTTGTGTGTCCACACAGCCCTGAAAAGATCAGATCTGTCACATTAAGGGAAAAAAAAATCAGATTTGAGTCACTTCAGGATGGCAGTGTGAATGTATCCTAACACCTATCTAACATGTATACTATTATTTTTCTCCCAGCTGGTTATGGTTTTTCACATTTAGCTGAACCTATCTTCCACCTCAGCTTTGTGGTTTCACACCTCTCCTGGCAGATTTCTTTTTTCAGCTGAACTATTTGTGTTTTTTCACACCTCTTCTTGTGTACTTTTATTTTAGCTGAACTTCAGTTGAACTTGTCCCAAAAACCCTGTACCTCTTCTTTCCCTCGGTTAAAACTCATTCTTAGTTTATTGCCTAAAAATATAAAACATTTTTCTATAATCTTTTTACATTTATGACTGTTTTTATCCACTACAGTACATTAATATTAACAGAGAAATCATACAATGGGTATTTGGGATTTGAAGCCTACTATCAATACTTTTTTTTTATGTTTAATTCAAGAAAATGCCAATTTTTCCAAAGTTTTAGGTAAAAAATGCTTTTTGGTGCAATGATTGGGGACTTAGGTCCTTTGGTTGATTTTGCATGCACATATTACTGAACATCATCAGCACTGAAATGAAACCTAAGACAATGACTATAGATCATTTGTTCAGCAGGTAACATGTATATTATAAAAAAGAAGGAGACTGAAAACTGAGCCTTGGGGCACACCTTTAACGCCAGTGGCAGTGATGATGTCTATTTTCCTGAAGTGGTCTATTTGAAAGATATGACCAAAATATAGAGTGATAACTGCAATACAAAAAGAGGAAAGATGAAATAATTGCATCATGCTTAAACCACAGCGAGATTAAGGAGAAGAAGAAAGCATCAACACAGTAGGAGCTGACCACTCTGATCAACTAACTTTGATGTGCATAAAATTCAGACTTAAAGATTATTTTCAGTGAGACATCACTTTAGCCAAGAATGGAATGTTGGATTGTCTATGATTAGCATGAGATCTCATGTTAAGGCCAGGTGTGTGAACAATGAACAGTCTAAACAGGCATGGCAACGGTGATTCATGAGTATTGGTCTATTTTTTTTCTGTCCCTTTCTTTAGTACATTCATACTGTGGCACTTGAACTAAGAGAGCAACTCACCAAATTATCCCCAATTGTAAAGTAGTAAATTCTTCAAGATGGACAAATATATCTCATACTGAAGACTGAAATTTATATGCCATGTGAATATATTACTATTTTCACAAACATTTACTTTAAAACCTAAAGTTTTCTTTAAGATTTAGTTTTGTTTAAGTTTTATTTTTTTTTTTCAAAACACCATCCATTTTCTATAGCACTTATCCATTGCAGGTCACAGAGGAAGCTGGAGCCAGTCTCTCTCGGCGAGAGGCAGGGTACACCCTGGACAAGTCACCAATCTATTGCATCTACAGCTGTTCACATTTATATTATCACCTATGGGCAATTTAGGATATATTTGGACTGTGGGAGGAAACTGGAGCACCCAGAAGAAACCCGTGCTGGCACAAGGAGAACATGCAAACTCCATACAAAAGGCCCCTTCTCAACCAAACCCAGAGCCTGCTTGCTATCCACTACACCACTGTGCCGCCTGATCAACAAGAAGTGAAATTTCAACTTTCAAAACACTTGATTACATCTTCGAGTGTAATCTGCATTAGGTCATTTCTTCGTCCTAGCAGGACATAACAGCTCAGAATTGCACATGACTAATAAAATGTAGCTGAATATGTTCAGCTCTGACTCACTCTGAGCTTATGTTTCAAAGTTTTATTTCTGTTTCTATATGGGTGGCTATTTAAGGAAGCAAGTCAGAAAGTATTTAAAGGTACTTACATATGACATTATACCAATGTGCTTTACATCAAAATGTTCAGAACAATCTCAACACTCTCTGTAATGAGGTCCCATCACCTGTGTAAAGAGACAATTTGGCCTTAAGCCGAACAGTTGAAGTCCGACTAAAAACCTTTCTAAAATTTTCAGCAACTTCAGCAGCTGAAAACTTTTAGCGTGCCATTTTGTTTCTGCATCTTCAATGATGACTGAATGAACTGAACTGCACTGTGCTGAACTGAATGTTTTCTTCACCTCATAACTCCACATGTAAGTCTTGCAGTAAGATGAAAGGGCAGATGTTACAGATTCAGCCAATGTTTAAACATATTTCTCCGCTGTATTATTGCAAAGATATTAATAGAAAGGTGCAGACGCGCTCGTGGGGGCAATTTCATAGGCCCCAGAGGGTTCATATAAATTTTAAAAAGTATAAATATTAGAATTACTGTAACCATTACTATTACGATTTAAAAGTGTCACAGAAATGTAGAACTCACAAAAAATGGCCACTTTTGAGGTCTACATTTTTGTGACGCATTTTTTTTAACAGTAATAATAACGTTTCGGTAACAGTCTTATTTACACGTTTTATATAAACTTTAGATTTACATGATTTGGAAAAACCAAGCAACAGCCCGTGTGACAACTGAAGCCTTGACCATCGACACACACTGGCGGAACCTCTGTATAATGAATTATAACAGCCATTTCAAATTCACCAATTGTTTGCATTCAAATTTGCAGTGGTTTGCACGACCCCATGCTGCTGGAGTTCCAAGGGTTAAAAATAATCATTTTTTAATTTTTTCAGATTATAACTTAAGTTAAAACTTTCATGTACATGAAATTGTCCATGTTATTGACATAAAAGTGAATGCAAGGTTTTGTTTTCAGTATAAAATCATTTTCACAACTGAAGTTAAGTAACAAGAGGCCTGGTAGTGCTGTGTGTAGTGGGATTTCCTCTGGGTTCTTGTGTTTCCTCCAACCTCCAAAAAACATGCCAAGAGATTGCAAATAATCACCTAATCAATGTATAAATCAACTATGGAGCAGTAACACATTACACTAACCTATTGTTAACTGTTTTCCTATAACCCTTTCCCTGCTGTGTATTATTCCTTATTTCAATGCCAATATTATTAAGTATTCTGGCAGATTGTTACCTCCCATTTTGAATGTGAGGCATTGGAATACTACTATTTATCACATATCCACAAAGGAAGCTGTTTAATAAATAATTAGCTGCTGCTGGTCAAAAATAAATGAACAAATGAACATAATAAAGACTTTGATAAATCTGTTTACTTCCCCAAATTTGGGGGTGTTTGTTGTTTAGAACAGTGACAGCAACTGGACTGAACTTTTTTCTTTTATATAATATATAAAAAACTGATTTTGCAGACAAAATAAACATTATCTAAATTCATAATTAGAACTCAGTACATACAAACCGCACAGTAAAAGGTACACCACATATGTGTATATGACTTGGGCCACAACATTATTTATTATATGGACTAATATGGAGCTGGTCCCTCCCTTTGCTTCTATAATAGCCAGCATTATTCCTCTTTTGACTAGATTTTGGAGCAGGGCTGTGGGGATTTGTTTCCATTGAGCCACAATATTGCATTTAAGATCAAAAGAGTATTATTGAGGGCACTGATGTTGGGTGATGAAGCCTGAATTGCAGTTGGTGTTCTGTGTCATCTTGAAGGATGGATTTGGAATCAGGGTCCTACATAGGCTAGTCAGGTTCTTCTACAGCAACCCATTTTATGGACACAAAAAACTTTTGATGAATTCCGGCCCATTACTCCCTACAATTATATTTTATTACTATGATTCCCAAACCACAATGTTCCTGCCACCATATTCTCTGAAAATCATAATAAAAATAAATCACAATAATGTATTGTAAATATATGTGACGTTACTCTTTACAAATCAGGGGGCTCATTTATCAATAGTTTACTGTATAAACCATGCATACGTCTGTGTCTATGAATTGAATTGGATTTATCTATTTCTGCTAATGCGTGAAGATGTGCCTTATATTTCCGCACACTCCTGACTATGCTTATACAACAAGTCCTAGTGGTAGAAAAGTCTAATAGCAGGTAAACTATGTAACACACATTACATATCAGCATAACTGAGAGCATATTTACTGATTTCAGTGCTCATAGATGGAATGTACATTAAAGTAAAATGTTTGAGTTGGATGTGGTCAACCAGCTAGTAAGAGTACATCAAATTGTAAGACATGTCATTTCCTGTTGTCAGTAGGTGGTGCTATTCCTTTTCCTGAATGCAGGTGTATTCATGCCAGGACTCTTATTAAACATGTGAAGTTTGGTTCAGATTGGACATCGTATGTGTGAATGACAGTAACTTAATTTTTCATGGTGAAATATCAAAATTCGCTACAGTGCCATGGGCACACCATTCAACGAAAACTCAAAAACGTACTCAAAAGCTCAAAAGCAATTTAATATTACAAAGCTTTATATCACACTTAGCAAATATGGCAAATATGATGTGGCTTTGATTAATTTTCTAGAAGGAGTTTCTTAAATTTTGTTGCCTGGAAATAGGAAAAATTGTACCAAAATTGCACAGTAAATTCAAAATGGTTGACTTCCTGTTAGGTTTAGGATATGGCTCCAAGAGGCTTTTTTGTGCATCTCAGGCTGTTACATATGCCTACTGAATTTTGTGTAACTTGGTGAAACGTGGTGCCAGGGCTGCTTTGTAGAATTATTGTTGGGGGTGCTATGGAGCTATTTTCCCACAGCCATGCTCAACACCCATAAGACATGTACGTTTTTGCCAAGTATGAGGTATCTGCAACATTTCATGAGATTTCAAGCATGTTTATGCCCTCAAAATAGTGATTTGGGTAAAATAATAATTGCACAGTTAATTCAGAATGGCTGATTTCCTGTTGGGTTTAGGATATGGCTCCAAGAAGCTTTTTTGTGCATCTTGGTATTTCCCATGTGCTTATCAAATTTCGTATACATAGGAGAAATGTGGTGCTGTGCTGGGCTGCTTTGTTGAAATTTTGTAGGGGGCTCAATGGAGCCATTTTGCCATACTTATGCTCAAGACCCATAAAACATGTAAATTTTCTCCAAGTTTGAGGCATGTGCAAAGTTCTTGATCATGTTTAGGCCCTTAGAAAAGTGATTCATTCAGATCAGATCAGAGGGATTTCAATAGAGTCCTCACACAGTGCACACATGACACATCTTAGCAACAGAAAAGTGTAAAAATTAATTTTCACACCAGTATATTAGACAAATTGTTTTGCTCTAATTCATGCGTACTTCATGTCTCTACTTTTTTATAGGTGAAGTTTTATTCTTATTAGACCTATTGACATGTTTTATGTCGCCTGAAACAAGCAGCACTGCAAGCAGGTTTTCAGTGCTATTTAAAAAGAAGTTGTTTATCATATATGGTAATGTGAGGGCGTTCATGCAAATGAGTGTGGCTGTGCACAAGCACATCAATTTAGAATACGAGGGATTTATCAATGTCCATTGCATACAGCTGTGCATATGCATGTGTGATAAATACCAATTTTCTTGTGCTTACAGGTGGCTCTTATGCCCAAATTTAGTACTTGTTTTATGCACGCCTTGATACATGAGTCCCCTGCTTATCTTCAACTACAACCATGAAAAACACTAATTAATTCATTAAATGCACTATTTACATATTAAGTAATTCATTAAATTATTGCATAGCTGATATGAAACAGAGCTTTGGATAAAAAAGCAAACTGTGGAAATACCTCAGTGGGATATCTGGGGAAGCTGGAGCCAATCGCAGCTGAAACTATGCTTCACTTTGTGAGGATGATAAGCGTCGTGCCCCCTTTTTGGCACGTTGGCATGCCATACTCTTTTTTTCTCAGATATAGTTTAACAATATATCACTGGATGTTTGGGTACTTAAGACTGTAGCGAGAAAAGGGTTATTTCAGCAGCTAGGTCAAACTAATGCCAAGCTCATTAGTGGTGCTTGAGTTGCTCATTGTGACATTTAAGTGCGCTAAGATGCTTGGCATGTATAACGTCTGCTGTCATAACTGCTCCCAGTGTGAATTTAGATCAGGGGGGTGTTATTAATTGTGATGTTATCTCAAAAAAGGGTTTAATCACTGAATACATTTAAATGTGTTTGCTGGTACATTGTTTCTGAAACATATTGTGAAAATGTCTTCTTGAGGTCATATTTCCGATGCCTCTGTGTTCTGGTTGGAGTTTAAGCCATAGGCAGTGGTTCAAAATGTCATTAATTTTGCTGGCTGTTGCCTAAATCCATTCAGGTGTTCTTACTTCATATACACATCGGACCTCATTTATCAATCTTTGTTGTGTGTAAATGTTTACATGTGCCAAACTGAACTAAAAAAAAATCCTGTCAGTTGTCCAAAAGCTTCTGAGATTTTCTTAGTACTTGTGAATATGTTGATAAATACCAATAACCAAGTGTGCTTACAGCTCAGCTAATTTAGGAACACCTACAAAAGACCATGAAAGGTAAAACAAAAAAAAAGACAAATAAATGGCGAAAGTCATCCTCCTAAGTTCAGCATGTGCAAAATCTTAAATACTGCAGAATATCTTATTTATCTGAAATTATAGATTTGTTTTGTAATGCTTTCTTTGAATTTTTTTCATTAAATTAATGAGTGTAACATACATAACAAAACATACACCAATCAGCGACAACATTAAAACCACCTGACTAATATTGTGTAAGTCTGCCTTGTGCCACCAAAACAGCTCTGACTCATCGAGGCATGACTCCAGAAGACCTCTGAAGGTGTGCTGCTTTCTGACAGCAAGATGTTAGCAACATATCCATTAAGTCTTGTAAGTTGTGAGGTGGGGCCTCCATGTATGGGCATGGACCTTCTTCCCATAGTACATCCTGGTGCCATCTCTTCCCTAGGTGAGCGACACACAACTTTTTCAGAAATTTGTCCTGCAATATAGCTCTTCTGTTTAATCAGACAAGATGGGCTAGTCTTTGCTCCCCATGCATATCAGTGAGCCTTGGGTGCCCATGAGCCTGCTGCCGGTGCACTGGTTGTACTTCTTCGGACCACTTTTGGACCACTAATCACTGCATGCCAGGAACACCCCACAAGACCTATGCATATCGTAAATTTCCATTTTAAGCTTTTTTGTTTTGTAGGTGGTATATGAATAAATCAGCCAACCTACCAGCCACTCCTAGTTCTCTTTCTCTTTGTGCTTCTTTGTTTAAATGATATCTTATTACATGTTTGATTGAACTGTCTGAGAGTTAGAAGGAATTAATGAATGCAAGGGAACTTTCATTTTTTCAAACTAGATGGTACACTTATTAAATGTGCATAATTACACAGAAAAACTAAAATAGTTAATTGAAAGTATTCAGCTATTCAGCTTTTTGCAAATTTGACAGTTTTGAATAGGAAATGAAATATTATAGGATACAGACATGTGACTGGACATTCTTTCTCATTCTGCACACCTGAAACAAAATTGTCATCAACAAAAGAACAGTAAAGTCTTAGTCACATACTTCCAGGTCTCAGCAATGTGTTAATTGCCTTGACGGTCTGGCTATTGAAGCAACTCAAGTAAAGCTTACTGAAAAGTGGATATTTTTATACCACTGTGCTTTTCTTACCAGAAAGTAACAATTGGCTGCTGCTTGCCTGCCACAATTACAGCGTGCCAAGGCTCCCTGTGTGAGAAACGTGACAGGGGCTTTGCAAAGAGAATAAATTTGAATGTCAGCACAAAAAAATAGTTTGACTATGACATTTTATTAATAAGAAAAAGAGAGACAGATGAAATAAAAGTTTAGTCTCGCACTGGATCCCACCTTGTTTTTTTCTATGATGTGCCTTGAAAATGAAAAGGCTTTGTGACATTTCATATCAGGTTACCCAGGTTCATGAGTCTGCCAGCATATTGGTGGAATACATCTCCCCCCCCCAAAAAAAATAAAGCAAAACATTTGTGCAAAACAAAATGGAATTTAGTCTGCATTATTTTCTTATCATACTCCTTTAGAAAATGACAAAGATATTTTGGCCCTTAAAATCTGCATTGTTCCTTGATGTCAAAGTCATCTTTGGTCTGATGTTCTTTAAGCGATTTGCATATAGCAATCATTTCAATTTCATTGTAGATCAACAGTTACACCTGAGACTGATTGCATTTTAAAAATATAATAGTCTTGTGACCTACAAAAGCTAATCCTTGCCAGTAGAGCTTGGATTATGAATGCTAGCCAGCTGAAACGGACAACCACGGAGTGCACTGCTTCTTCTTTTTAGTTTTGCTTTTGTTGATGTGCACACAGCACACTCACTACAAATTACTCATCCTTGGCTTTTTGTCTCCAGAGAACTGTGGATGCAATCTACATCGTGACTTCCAAGTTGGAAGTGATCATGCTGGTTAACTCTGAGGAGGTGGAATTTGGTCTCAAAATGTGTACACAAACAAATCTAAGAAAAGTAGACATCAAGAAGAATCTTTAAATATCTTGTTCATGACGGATATGGCCTTATCTAAAGACACTTCTATTTTCTTTGACTCATGAAATGAAAGAGGATTGCAGGATACAAGGAGATATTGAAATGACTCCCCTCACTAACTACATGAAGTATCTGTGCGAGTGCTTGACTCACCTTGTTTTTCTTTCAAAACTGGAATATTTTTAGCCTGGTCACAGAAATTGCATTTTTTTTCCAAGGAAGGTAGTATTTACATGATTCATGTACTTCAGACTTTCTTACTAACCACATATATGATACTTTGAGGGGGAAAAAAACATAGAACTTATGCCTTTCACCAAGTAAAGCTAGGTTTACAGACAAAAATGACAAGTTGTAAAAATAAATCATTGGTTGTCAGTTGTCAGCAGTCTTATAATGCAGAATGTGCTATATTCAGCAGCAGCCCATCATTAAGTGCCATTGTGGCCAAGAACAGCTGGAAGTGTCTGGACTTTTTTTTATTAACACCTCATAGTGAGACCAGTGCTATGTCACTCTTCTAAAAGCCAGTAGGAGGATGGCACGGGATAACACAAAATCCAAAAGACAGCCACTAATATGATAGTGGAAATTATGAAATGTATACAAACCGTGGGATTGAAAACAAGTGTTTGTTGTTTTCTCTAGGCATAACATTGCTACTACTGCAAGTTTTACAATTGTCTGTACTAGTCCAGTTTGCAGTGAACTGTAAACTTCTCTAAATGCCATCTATACTAAACCAGTTATATGCATAAATGTATGACAGGCACATAGAATAACTGCAATTGAGACTTTTCCATTTGACAGCAGGTGTACTGGAGAGAACCCTACTCAAAGTGTATTTGATTTTCCTGAGAAATGGAGGAAAAAAGAACGGTGATCACTAACAAATTTTAATGTCTTGGTTGTTTATACCATATCCTGGCCCTCATTAAATACAAAATACAGTTTGCTAAAAGTCGATTTCTTTAAGTATAAGGAATTGTAGCATTTATGCACATTCTATGGTATGAATATGGAGAAATCAGACTAGTGTCTGAAATCTGTCTTTTGTGTTTGTGTTTTAATTTAATAGACTATAATGTATCAACTTAAGCTGTATTTTTAAGCTGTTTGTTTCTTGTGCTTGTTCTTGTATGTTACACTCATGAGAATTTTTATGACTTTAACCAGAATCATCCCAAAACTATAAAAAAAAAAAAAGTACAATATGTATGCATTTGTATATACAATATGCATATTTTGTATACAAAGGTATACATGTTGTGTAACATTTCCATTAAAGGTGTGGATGTGGAGGTGGTTAAGGACTAAAAATATCTGTGATGCAAACAAAGTGAATAAGATGTTCAGAAAGACCAGCTCGGTTATTGGGGTGAAACTTGACTCCTTAGAGTAGGTGTCAGAGAGAAGGATGTTGCACAAACTACTAAACACCATGGACAGTGTCAATCACCCACTACGCAGCAGATGGTAACAGTATAGAAGCAAATTCAGTGGTGCGCCACAGAAAGCCACAGGAAGTCATTCCTCCCAGTCGCTTCATTCCATTTTCTCTTTTCCCAATAGACAAGCTCTTTTGGTGACTATAGATGCTACTTTGAATAATTCTTGTTTAGCTATATAAAATATATCTTTTTTTAAATTGCATTCTATATGGGTAGCATGGTGGTGCAGTGGTTAGCACTCTGGATGGATGGATGCATTCTACACTTGTTCCAATTACCTCTTTGGGTTAAAATAAAATACAATGAAATGGAAGCAAAATGGAAAATTAAAAGGATTGGAAGACTGAGTACAAAAAAAAAATCTGTAGAGAGATTGTTGTCTTAATTGGCAGTAGGAACAATAGCTTCTGAGAGAAGAGATGGATGGGTATCTATGCCTGTCAAAAATGCTGAGTGTAAAAGAAAGCCTATCAGTAAGCTTGTCATGCACAAAAAAACATGCAATTATACCCTGTAGCAATAATAAGTACACTCATATGCTTGCTATCAAACCTGTCTGAACTCTTCAGATATGACAGAGAGTGGAACACAATCATATGCATGCTATAAAGACTGTCCAGTCCCATCTGTCAGTATTCTGACTGAAGATGGCATCAATCTCTGAATGAAAAAGAGAATATTGTTCTGAATTGCAGAAGGGGAAATATTAAGAAGACAAGTCATTAGCTGGGCTGTCAGTTTTTTTCTTCTTTGCCTGTGACTGATGGCTGCTGAGAAAATGGTTGCTGGTATTTTTCTCACTTATTCATTATCCAGATAAAAATAAACAAATCTGACTCCCTATTTGCATTTCCTGAAAAGCATTTTATATGTATGTGAATTAAATTTATCATGCTTTTAGTGGTTTACATACTGTATTTGTTAATGAAGTGACATACTTCAATTAATTCAGTGCAAGATGCTTGACAAAGTTTCGAAAACACAAAGAAGTGAGGAATAAAGGAGTGTTCAACCACAGGTTGGTGTGATATGAGTGTTACTACCCCAATATTAATTATTTTCTAATAACAACATCCTGAAGTATTTTGTTCTCTCTCTCTCTCTCTCTCTCTCTCTCTCTCTCTCTCTCTCTCTCTCTCTCTCTATTTTAGGAGTATCAATTATAAGTAATGTAGTATATATATATATATATTCCATAATGTACTTAGGGACTTCATAAGCATGTTTTCATTAGGGTATAATTACCTGTAACTATGAATCAATTTGCTTTCATAAGCTTAGAATGAGCTCTTTATATCTACATAGAGCACGGGTCAATCTCTACAGAGCCGCCATGAGAGCGTCTAGAGAAACCTCTAGAGAGCGTCTTCCAGATTTTGCGTTTTTACAAGTGTCTGTATGAATTCAGAAGGAAGCCCCGGAAGGATGACAAAGAAGAAGAAAGAAAGACAAGGACGAAGAAATAAGAGGAATCAGTGTTTGCTGGTGCTGGCTAATAGATTTGAGACCCCAAATTGTAAAAATGAACGCTCATACTTATTATGTGGATGGAAAACGCAAGAGAGTGTAAATGTAAGTACTTGGAAGTACACTACGAGGGAGGGGTAAAGGAGGGGCATTCAAGTGGTTGAATCAGTGTATCATGTTGCTGATAAGCTGCAAAAAGGCCTCTGTCTTGATGACATAGTGACCGCGTTTATACTTGGTATTAAAATGCGTCTTGGGCGATCTGATCACAACTGGATAGCGCTAAATACAAGTGTAAACGACTTCCAAGACGCATTCAATGCGCATTCGCTCAAACCACTTGCCGAGGTGGTGTGGGACACATTTAACTATATACCTTCTGTAGTGTAAACAGGGCCACTAAAAAACAAAAAGTTACAGATTTACTTCTTACTGGTACAAAGAACTGTCACTGAAGATTTCTTCTACATCAGCAATTGCATATTTTTTTAATTAGTCAACATGGTGTCAGCCATGAAAGTACTGGTGTAAGTTAGCATAGAAACAATAACATTAAGAGCACATTAATATAAACTTTGCTGCTGGAAATACTGCCCAAACTGATGTCTTAGAAAATGACTCAGCACCTACTGACCAATCAGAATCAAACATGTAACAATGCTGTGGTATAAATGTTTATATGCACTTGTTTTACCATGGTTCACCTAGACATAAAAATATGTCATACAGTTGGGTTACATTGCACTAGCTACCAATTTCTAGGTGCATTAGGGGCTGTGACTCCCAAACAGATTCCAGGTACAACAACTGAGGTCTCTGTCCAGAAATGTGCAGTTATAGGAACAGCTAAGATACTGTGCAGAACCCTCAAACTCCCGGGCCTCTGGAGTTTTTAACATATTTAACATTTAGAATTTTCTAACAATTTTAACATTTTCTATATACACTTTTAAAGACTGCATATTTTCCTAAACTTAAATATGTTTCTTCCTTTCAGGTATCTCAGTGACAAGTACAGTTTTTAAAAAATCTGCTTACCACCAGAAGAAATAAAATTTCATTTAAAGGTTACATTCCAACTTTGATACAGGAGCATCACAGACAATTTGCCAGTTGGAACTTATAACAAACTGAATTTATTGGGCTTATGTCAGTTTTGCTACAGCACATAATTAACTAACAATCCAACAATCAAAGTGTGACGTCTCTGTGTGAGGAATTAACACTTAGCTTGCAAGTTTTTCAATATTTTTAGACATACTTACTGTTTTTACCACCTCATTTGTTAAAGTGGCTCCTAATACATCATGAGCTTTGCAGGAAGATAGCCAAGGCAAAATTTGAGGTGTAAATGTATATTAACAGGCAGAATAAAACTACTTTAACAAAAACCCAAGTTTCTTCTTTTTCAGCCAAAGCAACATCCAACAAACCTTACCAGACTGCCACACAAACACTTGCAGCACCTTATTTATATTAATACAACATTTTAACAATAAATATACAGCCCATGTTCAAATGAAGTAAACATCTGCAGTTACTGCATTAAAAAGCAATTATTCTTAAAGTGAGGTCCATGAAACATGACAAAAAAGTCTGTGATTTTCTATTTTTGTTATAATGGCAGAAACCCACCATTATCACAGTTATTATACTTTAAATGTCAACTGGAATCTAATTACAATTTTAATATAAATGGGTTCTATGGGTACATTTTCCATGGTGCAGTGGTTAACAAACCTCATCATATTACTGAAGGTGCTGAGTTTGAACCCAGCTTGTAGAGGCAAGATTACTAAAACCTAACATTTAGCTCAGGTTTCTACACACAGCCCAAAGACATGCGGATTAGGTCAACTGGCTATCAAATCTGAATATGAGTGTGAATGTATATTCGTCTGTCTGTATTATCTCTGCGATAGATTGGCGAGTTGCCCAGGTGTACCCCGCCTCTCACCCAAAGTCAGCTGGGATTGGCTCCCAGCTGTGACTCTTTAAGTTGAGAAATTATTAAAACCTTCCCTTGCTCCAATATATAGACACAATGTTATTGTGAACATTTAAATAATATGCCTATTTTTATTAGTTTGCAAAATAAGCATGTACTTAGGGGTCCACTGATTTCTGTTTTTACAATTAAAGAGTTCTCTGACTATGATAAAAAAATAAAATAAAATAAATAGGATCCCCTACAGTATTTATTCTTGACGTAAATAATCTAGGATTGAACACTAACTAACTTTCCACAATTGGTGCTGATGTTGAACAGAAATCAGCTTTAATTATTTAAGGTATTTGACACTATGTAATTTACACAAGCTCATTTCTGTAGTTTAACTGCACCCTTGAATCAATTTAAAATAAGAATTTCTCCATAGACTTTCAGCTTATATGCAGTCGGTCACAAATATCATTGTCAGGGGAGTGAAACTCTAGGTATGTAAATGAATAGTAATAGCATTATACACAGTAACTAAGAATGAGCTTTATAATTCAAGGGCTTACTCTTGCTGCATATGTTCCCGTAATATGAAAGTAGCATGTTAGGTTAGGGCTGAATATGATGTTCAATTAATGAAGCCTGCAAGTGTATTTCTCCTCTCTTTTCCTCTCTCTTTATCTCAGAGTTTAAAGAGATTACTTAAAGATTAAGATGGGTGATGGGTGAAGCCAAATGAAGCACATAAATAAATAAATACATAAATAAATTGTAGACTTACTAGCATGGAACGGAGAAATGACTATCTTTCTATCTCTCTTTCTGTCTTTGCTTCATTAAAATTGCATATGTAGCAGCTCACATTCACAAATTAGACAGGCTCCAGCATGCTAGCTCATGTCAGCCAACACAGGAGCACATTGAGACTCTCCCAGATTTCAGTAATGAGAAGAGTTCTTTCTCATGCAGCAAAGTTGTAGAGATGGAGGCTAAATTTCCTAAGATGTTACCTACAGTACATCCACATATAAATCCTACCAGGATACAAGCTGTCATTCTAACACTGTCTGTCTGTCCATTAATAGCATGTGTACTTTGTATTCAGCTATACTTAATGACAGTAATAGAGTTACTTGTGTGCCCAGTAACTAACAACCTAAGGACTAACAACCTTGATATGGTCTGAGTATGCTGTGATATGAATGTCTAGAAGGGTTTCTCTGCTTTTGAAAAGGGCACTGCCATGTAGTGCCAAGGGTACCTTGTCCTCCATGAGTCCCATAACCCACACATTTTGTCAGGGGAATTAATTTGATATTCTCTTCACACTATGGCCTGTCACCACGGAAAGGGTTGTGCAGGCTTCCTGATGCTCAAAAGTGTTGAACCCTTCCTCTGGATGTGGCTGGTTTGCTGGCATGGTGCCTTTCTGTGTTAGAGATAATTTCAGGCATCTTTCTATTTTCTCCAGCGTTCCTGCAGAGAATCAAGGATTCACAGGCAATCAGTAGTTTTCTTTCATTCTTTCAGTCATGCACAAACAAATCAATACCCAGACAAAAAACAAAAAGAAAAAGGAAGAAATTGGGTGATGTGGTTTGGGAAGGACAAATTAATGTAATTGTAAGTTGTAAGTAATGTATCATCAGTTGTTTAAAAATTACCAGGAAGTGGTGAATGTGAGAATGAAAGGCAAAGCAATTTTCTGACATCAGTTTATTTTAGTGATTCTGAGCACCTCCTTGTTTGCCCATGTTTGGTTTGTGTATTTGTATATTTCCTATGTTCATCATGAAGTCAGAAAGTTCTGAGCTTTTTCAGTTATTTATCTGCCAGTAGTCCTTGACTCTTTTTCCTAGTTTCCCATATAACAATAATAGACTATCATGCCTATAGGTGTTTGAATTAACCCTTATTTCTGGATCACTGTCAAAATGCCTCCCAGCTTTCTGCAATACACATTTAAAAAAGCAATTTTAATTGTCCTGGTGACAGCCATATTATCAAAATAAAAGAAATGGAAACAATAAAGAAATTTAAATCCCTTGGGGTTCATAAGGGGATTGAAGTCCTTTTCCTTCTTAATGAGCAACTTAGCAGTACTCCTTCTCTTCCTGAGAAGGATCAATAGAACTTCAATTGCAGTGCTGTTGAGAAGATCCTTATCCTTATCTTCACTTCCTGGTTAGGGAACACTCAGGAAAGGTTCAACAGGATGGGAAGACTGCACTGCGTGTTACTTCACCAAGAACTTTTAGCCACATACAGTCATATAAAAAAGATTGGGAACCCCTCTCAGCCTGCATAATAATTTACTCTACATACAACAAAAAAGATAACAGTGGTATGTCTTTCATTTCCTAGGAACATCTGAGTACTGGGGTGTTTTCCGAACAAAGAT
>JAQQZR010048782.1:0-18297 GCA_030068235.1 Notoglanidium macrostoma
CACACACACATATGTGACATATGAGCACATGTATGTGACACCACCCCCTGATTTTATATTAATATTTTAATTAATGAAGGTCGCCCTTAGAAATGAATGGGGAAATGAGCCTAAAGCTTCAAAAGATTGGCCTACCTAGACTGGGAAAAAAGGCACCTAGAGCCTCGAAACTCCACACCTCTAAACTGGGGAACATGCTAAACACATGAGGTTAAGCACATGTATGTGACTCCACCCCCCTGATTTTACAGACGACACACCTAAACAGGGGAAGATGTTGAACACATATTCAGAAGCACATGCACGTGACTCCACCTCCTGATATTATATTAATATTCTAATTACTGAACATCGCCCATTGTAATGAACGGGGAAATGAGGCCTAAAGCTTCAAGATTTTGGCTTGCCTAGTCTGAGAAAGAAAGAACCTCGAGCCTCAAACCTCTACAGACCCTAACTTGGGACCATGTTGAACACATGCTCAGAAGCATATGCATGTGACTCCACCCCTTGATTTAACATAAATATTTTAATTAATGAAGGTTGCCCATTGTAATGAATGATGAAATGAGGCCTAAAGTTTACAGATTATGCCCTGCCTAGACTGGTAAAAAAGGCACCTAGAGCCTCGAAACTCTACAAACCTAAACTAGGGAACATGCTGAACAAGTGTGATGAAGCACATGCACATGACTCTACCCCCTGATTTTATATTAATATTTTACTTAATTAAGATCACACGCTGCATGTTAATTACAAAATATATACATATACCAAAAGATACTACACTAACTATCATAAGTAGAATAAAAAAAATTGCTAATACTCATTTACATACCAAGGACCACAGAGTCCAGTGTCTTCAGACTCTTCCCTTTAAGCGAACAAAAGTCTAATCTTGACCACCTGAAATGTTTTGTCAGTTTGGCGATAATAATGACAGTGGACTCTTTACGTCATGTCCCATGAAACATGGAAACATGAAAAGTTCTTGATTATTAAGGTCCAAAAGCTGGCATAAGGTAGCAACATGCTTTCTTAACTTTGAGGATCTAAGGAGTTCTGGGTTGCTTACTTTAGTATATTTCCTCAGGCAGTCACACCCAGGAATATTGTTTGTGGTACCTAGCCTTGCAAACAGAAATGGGTTGTCATTATCTATGCCAACTTCCCTCCGTTTTTCAATCAGGAAATCAAGAGAGGCTTTTGTGCGCACAAGAAGTAAAACAGGAACTGTTCTACTTCTCTTTCCACGTGTCACTATCCGTGTCAGTCTGTGGCTCAATTGTTTTTCCACTGGTGATAAGGTTTCATATATGTCCTTATTCACAGGGCCAGTGTCCGCTTTTAGATACGTCTCCAAGGTTAAGCGTGATGCTTCTTCTTCACGCTTCTTATTGAATACTATTATTTGTGCGAGAAGACTCTCACTTAACTTCTTGTATGCTGTGGTGGTATCACGCTCCCTCAACTCTGCATTTGCCTCATCCTCAAGCTACATCAAGTAGTTCTGCAGAGTAACAACATCCTCTGTCAAAGGTACAGTGTCTTCTTGGTTCCATCTCCGTTGTTTCATGGTACTATGAGCATTAGCTGACACAAAGTTGGACCAAGAGTTATCCAACAACTCCTTAAACCTCTTGGCCTTTTTCTCAGTTAAAACATCTGATGTCATCAAACAATGTGAAATCCAGGCTTCTGTTGCCCCTTTGAGAGAAAATCCAATTTTGACTGCAGTAGATGGCGTTTCATATTCAACAGTGCTTGCACTGTAGTTTGACACACTCCTGGCTGCTTTAATTGCCAGTTCAAAATTTGCTGGATCACATATATCTTTAAGACCTTTGACACGCTTGTCAATATCCTTGGCAGCCAATGCAAGAATATATCGATGCTGAGATTGTTCACGACCCTTTCTTGCAAATAATGCAGCTCCATATGTACATATCATCTCATCACTTCTGATGTGAGAGGTTACTTTATCTTGCAACATTGTGAATAACTTTTTGAAATCCATCTGACGATTCCATTATTGGAAGGAGTAGTGAGGAAGCTTTTGTACTCTGTCTTTTGCCTTTCTCCCTTTCTGCTTTCCTGTTTCTACAAGTCTTCCCAAGTCTCCAGAGTTTAGTCCTCTTAAACATTGCATAACAATATTGGCATGGTAAGTAGTCACTTACAGATGCCTTTTTAGCAGGCCATTTCCATGTCACAATCTCCCCTTTTCCTTCTTCTACGACTTGAAGATTATGTTGCCAGTCGCCCTTATCGCGAACGGATTCCAATAGAGTCTTTCGTGTTTTGGATCCAAGCGGGAAACTGAAGGCATGGGCAACATCAGATTCATTACTATGAATTCTGTGTAAATGTCTTGCAATTTTTAAATTGGGTTTTTTACAATACAAACAATAATGAGCTTTGTCCCAAGACCTTCCACCATCCTTTTTTTTATTGTTTTAATTGTAACTTGTGGCCTCATTTTATCTCTCAGCTTCTGTCTTCCTTTCAATTGCTCAGCTTTGGTTTTTTGGCTGTCAGCTTCTATTACCTCATGTTCACTGGATGATGAGTGACAGCAGTCTTTCTTGGATATTCTGTGACTGGATGATTCAGACCTTTCTGGGACCACTTCATTTTCACTGGATGAAGGTGTTGATGAAGGGTGGTATTCGTCATCAGATCCACTCTAACTGGATGACTGTGTCCATAAAGAGGGAATCATGTTCATCTGATGAGGGGTAATCGTCTGTGTTGGAGTTGCTGTTGCTGGCTGACACCTCATCCGTAGACATGGCTGATTCTGAAGGCTTTATGTTCTAAGGGAGGACCTCATAGCACAGCTTTGGTGCATTCTTGGAGCATTTGCCACAGACATGTCTCTAACATGTCTGGCAGATGTAACAAGTTTTATTCCCTGAACATCTGCGAAATTGACACTGACTCCTTTTCGCAGGAGGGGAAGGAGTTTCAGGAAAAGGTTGCTTACATACTATTTCCCCTGCTGCCTTTGCCACTTTCTGATGCGCACATAGCTCCTTCACCAGCTCGAGAAGAAATTTCCATCTGCTTATGGTAACGTTCATGCTCTGTTTATACAGAATATGTGCATTGATTGCAGCCAGGTCTAGGAGGTTGTAAAACACAGCCACAGGCCAGCGCCGGGTGCCTTCCTTCACCGAATACAGTCGTGCCATTTGATCCATAACATCAACGCCAACCTTAGTGCTGTTGTAGTAGGAAATTGTCTTGGGCAGTTTCTTTGTGCCATTATCAGTTGAAACTGTCTGATGCACTGTGCTCAGAACGCATACAGTTTTCTTTGCTTTTGCCTGGTAAATCGTGAGTGTGAGTTTTCCAGCCTTCAGCACCTTAGTGGAAAATCTTTCAGACTGTGTCTGTGTACATGGAGGCATTTGTCGTCTGTTTTTGTTCATTGTGCCAACAATGGTGGTTTTATTCTCCAGAAGACTGTTTGCCAGTGCCAATGAGGTGAAGAAATTGTCTGTCGTTACATTTCTTCCTTTCCCAATGAAAGGCTCCGCGAGACGCATCACGATATTGTTTGATAACCGCTCACCAGCCGGCCTACTGTTATCTTTCCCTAGATAGAGAATTGCGTTCAACATGTATTTTGTTTCAACATCAGCGGCAATGCAGAATTTTTTACAAAATTTGTCCGGTTTATTGGCCATGTACTGTGTGAAACGACAGCGTGCCTTGGTAGGGAACAGTTGTTCGTCTGCAGTTGTGTTCTCACTGGGGGTGTAAAAAGCAACAATTTCTCGAATATCTTGGATATCATGGTAAATTTAACCGTCACGAATCGGGCAGCCCTAGTGCTCTTATCATCAAAGCGCAGGTAGCGCATAATATCTCGGAATTTCTGTCGAGACATTGTCTCTTTGAAAATAGGATTTCCCAGATCAGCAGACCAGTAATCATCCAGTTTCATGCTTTTACCGCCTGTAATACCTCTCAAATAAATGAGACCCACGAATGCTTTCAGCTCATAAGCTGTCAGTTTGAACTGATCAGCACTGTTTCGATCAGCTTCTGATTCAGCGTATGTTTGAATCGTTTCCAACATTTCTGTGTCAATCAAACATAGTAAACTGCTCAATGGACTTGCAATATTGTCCTTTGCACAACATGTGGGCCCTGGGGTTTCTTTCATTATATTGCATTCTCCATGCTCTACCCCGATGGTTTCCAGCCGGTTGTTCAACCTATACTGTGCCATCTCTTGCCTCTTGAAATGAGTCCCCAGCATACTCAATTTCAGAGTCTGATTCAGATTCAAGATTCAGATTCGATTCACTTCCGCCCTCTCTCTCATCATCTCCATCTGACACCTCACATTGTTCGCCCTCCGATTCCATCTCATCAATATTCCACAACAAGTCCAGCACTTGTCGTGGGGTATATCTCACTCTAAAAGTCATCGTAAATAATGCACCCTGCAACCGTCCAAGTGCCCAAACTGTGTAGCCGCCCAACTACAGAGTGAGGTGTAGACATATGCCTGGACAAATTTATACCTCTCGATGTCACTGAAACAACATTGATCATAATGGAGTGTTAATGATCATAACACCTCCGCCCAAGCTGTCATCTGCTTTTATCACCTGCCAATTGTACCATAGTCTACACACAAACTATCAGAATCATACTAGTTATTCACATGGATGTGAAACATACATGTATATATTAATTATCCACATTTAAAAAACGTTTGAATTTTACCGTTGCTTCTTTGAAATACTGGCATGATGATATGTGATCGTGATGATTAGTTACACATGGTCCAAGTGGTGCAAAAATTAGAGACAATAGTTACCATGCAGACCTACATGAAACAAAAATCCACGGGTCATAGTTTATTAAAGTAAGTTATTGTTATCATTTGCGCGCACGCGCGCCATCTGCTGAGAGAAAAGAGAATCGCGGCCTTGGAAGGGAGGAAGCAGCATGGCCGAACGCGGAGCTGTCCGCAATTTCACACAAATAAGAGCAAAATAGCTTTAAACTAGCGTGTACCGGTGTGATTTTGAAAATTTAAGGGTACTGCGTAATAAAATCCATAAATCTAGGAAAAGTCAAGAAAGGAGGGTCCTGGAATTTGATCGAGTGCAAAGTGTTTTTTTTGGTCCTTGCGGTCAAATGACCGGCGCGCGGCGCTTCTTTCTAAACAAAGCATGCAGAGGAAAACAGTATTTAGACATTTCCCCCACTGTCACACAATTAAAAAATAGTATTAAAACAAAACGGGTTCGTTAAAGAGAGCAACTACATCATGATTCTATTGCAAATAAAATCTAATTACTATAAATAAAAACTAATTACTAACCAGGCTTGTTGCATATCTTTCTTCACCCTTTTGGTGGTGATTTCGTAGGTTTTCCAGTCTTCTCTTAAATCTCTCCATTAGGTTTTTCGCTCCCATGGAAAGCAAACCACTTGTTTGAGCACATGAACTTTCCACCTCGCTGCTCGCTGATTAAGCGCGAGCTCGGATTGGTTCGTTTGCTAATTGGCGCTTTACTTGTTGGGGCATGGGAGCTACTTCATGCCTAGCAGCAAATTCATGCTTAGAGTTGTAATGGTGCAGGAAGGCTAGCCAGCCATTTAGTATGTTCTTTATTTCTGAATAAATATGACCTAAAATTTGATTTGATTTTCACCCAAGTCCTAAAACTAGATAAAGGAACCAAATTAAACAATGAGACAAAACTTGGAAATTTTAAAAAGCCATGGAAAATTTAAACAGTAAACTTAGATGTAAAATAATGACAGATATTTTTTATGACAGATATCGCAGTTCAAATGTGCAAGTCATCTCTACTTAAGTGTCAAAATATTCTTGAAAATTAAAAAAAACAATAATAATACAGTAATGACATATTGTGCAGGTAAAGACACAATGTGAATTATGTAACCTTAAGGATAGGCCTCTGTAGAGAACAGTAATAAACTAAAAACAGAAGTTATTACATGTGTCGAAGATAATAGAGGTATTGCAGTAAAGACCTGGTCAAATTGATTTTCATGATTCAAAAATAGTATTCACTAAAGTTGATGTGGCACAAACATTAATATTAATACACTACCCCAAAACCATAAAACTCACAGCATCCCACCACGTTAGGTTTGTATGCCAAGTTCAACTACAAACCCCATTTCCAGAAAGCTTGGGGTATTTTCCAAAATGCAATAAAAACAAAAATCTATGATATGTTAATTCATGTGAACCTTTGTTTGAATGACAAAAGTACAAAGAAAAGATTTGCAATTGTTTTACAGACCAGCTAAATTGTATTTTGTAAATATACACAAATTTGAGGGCTGCAACACACTCAACAAAAGTTGGGACAGAGATAAAATATGACTGAAAAGTGCACAGAATATTCCAGTAACACTGGATTTGGAATGCTTCACATTTAGCAGGCTAATTGGTAGCAGGTGAGGTATTATGAGTGGGTAGAAAAGTAACATCCATCAAAGTCTCAGTTTTTGCAAGCAAGAACAGGCCGTGGCGCACCACTTTGTGCCAAAATTCACGAGAGAATTGTTAGTCGGTTCAAAAGGAACATTTCCCAGTGCAAGATTGCAGATAATTTAGGTCTTTCGACAGCAATAGTACATAATATTGCGACAAGATTCAGAGAATTCAGAGACATCTCAGTGTAAAGGGCAAGATTAGAAACCACTGTTGATTGCATGTGATATTCGAGTCCTCAGGCGGCACTGCCTAAGAAACCGTCATGTTACTGTGACAAATATAGCCACCTGGGCTCAGGAGTACATGAGAAAACCATCGGCAGTTAACATGGTCTGTCGCTGCATCCAGAAATGCAACTTAAAACTGTATTATGTAAGGAGGAAGCCATACATCAATTCTATGCAGAAATGATGGCGTGTTATCTGGGCCCGAGCTCATCTCAGATGGACTAAAAGACTGTGGGACCATATGCTGTGGTCAGATGAGTCCACATTTCAGCTCATTTTAGTAAAAAATGGGCATGGACTTCTCTGTGTCAAAGATGAAAATGGCAATCAGATTGTTATCAGCAAAAGGTACAAAAGCCAGCATCTGTGATGGTATACTACCATTGCAAAAACCATTGTTCATGCATTTGTCAAATCTCGCCTCTATTACTGCAGTGTTCTGTACTCTGATCTGCCTGCCTCTAGTTCCAAAAATCTTCAGTGGGTCCAGAATCCTGAACAGAATGCTGAAGTTTGCCCACGTTACTTCTGTCCTAGCTTCAGGGCCAGATTAAGAATACAAAAGACCCTGGGGTTACCTAATCAAAGTTCCATTAAAAATTTTTTTTTATTATTCAGTCATCGCTGAATGCAACTTAGCAGAGGCCAGACCTGAGTGTACTGAAAGCCAAATTTATCTGATTAAAGAGGTGGAATCAGTTGTGGCTCCTGCTTGATTGGCTTGAAAGCCTGCACCCACACCAGCCCTTTGCAGATAATATTGTACACCCCTGTCTAATTAACATATAAAATTTTACATGGGCTTGTGCTGGTCTAGCTCTCTGATTTAATTAACGCAAGATGGATACAATTCTCAGTAGAGATGCAAAACTCGGCACCTCCATGGAGAAGCTTAGGCAATGACAGGATGAGTCTGCCACAAAACCTCTGTATTTGCACATTTTATCAATTAATATTTGGTAAATTATGTTTGTTTTATTGCTCAGGTATAAATTTAACTGCCCAAATTAACTTTGTAAAACCTTTTAATATCTCTAATGCCTAGAGCACTAACTGTGCCCTGCACACTGCGGGCCACCTGGCAGGTGTGGGTGGTCATGGTCAGGTGGACATTGAGCTGCTGGATAGGTGGCCTGGTGTGGTGCAGGGCAGGGACGATGCTGCGTGCTGGTGACTGGCGCTACTGATGTGCATGCTACCCTGTGTCGGCCTGTCTGGGCTGCTGGGTGCGGTGGTGTGTGTCCATTGGGGACAAAACTCAACACTGGGCTCATAGATGCCCTCTGAACACTTCAGCATGAACATCGCTCAGTCATTGCTCTCTTTTTACATTTATATGAATGTTGTGTGACTATTGTTTTCTTTTGTAGATTTGCTTTGTTTTGTCTTTCTTATGCTTTTTGTTTGTTTGTTTGTTTTTTTCTTGCCTTTCTTGGATATTCTTGTCTTTCTATAGTTTTTTTTTCACCTTGTCTTTCATTGCAGTAATGGCTAAAATCACAAAAGCGGTCATAAAAAAAAAGAAATTAGTTGCACGCGCATAAAAGTCTCTGTTGTTATGGTAAGGTTCATCAACGACCCAGAGCAAGCAGGGTTGCCAGATTGGGTAGTTCTGATTTGATTGTGCGGGTGAAAATTGGTTTGCAGTGGGTAAACAAAGTTTGGTTTGGGATTTGAACCCGCACAATCTGGCAACACTTGCTGTGCAAAAAAAAAAAAACCATAAACAAAATAAAAACCGAAGAGGGCAGCGGCGCTGTGAAATAATGTCGGTATTTCTAGAAATAAACTAGGAATTAAGGGGGGTTATGTGCGTTTTGGTGGTTTTCATCAGCTTTATCTGCCAACAATGAGAGCAAGCGGTCCTGAGAGGATGGGGACATCTTTACATGTAAGACTTTACTGTAGGAGACAAAGCAAAGGGGAGAACAATACAAAAGATAACGCTGACGGATTACATGTTGCAGCTGTTACACAGTGTGTGCATCGTTGAAGGTCAGGCTTCTTCATCAGAGCAGGATGCAGGTATGGCTTTGCTTTTTAATGAGTTTGGATTGGCAGCGTGTAGCAAACTTCGTGGTAGGTTTAAATCGGGTTTGTGTAAAACCCACTCGCACCTGTTGTGTCACTGCCCGTGTCACGTGCACGCGCGGCTCCGCTCACTAGTCAGATCCATTATCACTAACGTTTTCAAAATAATGGCGTATACCCAGAGTCCGACTCGGAACCGCATTCACCGAAGTAGGAACTAGTAGTGGTAGGAGGCTGTGACCAGCAGGGATTCAGACCGACACAGTGATGGCTGAGGCCAGTGAATGTGTTCGGTTAGTTGGAACTATATCAGCAGGGAAGTGGTCATGACACCTGACAATCAGGAGTAGCCCAGAAATACTAGTAAGCCTTTATCTTCATTATTATGCAAGAAGAGTAGTGAACATGCTTTATCAAGCAATGTGTAAGGTTGGCAGAAAAATAAAATAAAAATAGTGGACATAGCTCCAGCTCAGACACCATGGACTTCAGAGCCACCCTGGCTTCTGCCTAGAGTAGACATACAGTTTATAATACGTCATGAAATCTCAATTATTGCATGAACTGTTGCTATCCTGCATGCTTTATAATGGACAAAGAACCCTAATAAGTAGTTACAGTTGAATCCAGATATTTACATACACTTCAGAAAAAAACACAAAAACTTTTTTTTCTTTACTGTCAAACATTAAATCAGAGTAAACTTTTTCTGTTTTAGATCAATAAATATTAACATATTTTTTTGTATTTGTTAAATGTCAGAATAAAGAGAGAGAGAGGGTTATATTACTTTCATCAGTCAAAAGTGTACATATACTTCCTTAGTATTTGGTAGAATTGCCCCGAAACTGTTTCACTTGGGCCAAACATTTCGGGTATCCTTCCACAAGCTTTCTACAATAGTTTGCTGGAACTTTGCCCACTCCTCTTGACAGAACTGGTGTAACTGGGACAAGATTGTAGGACTTCTTGCTCGCACTCGCCTTTTCAGTGCCGCCCACAAGTTTTCTATGGGACTGAGATCAGGACTTTGTGATGGCCACTCCAATACCTTGCCTTTGTTGTCCTTAAGCCACTTTGTAACTAATTTGGAGGTATGCTTGGGGTCATTGTCCATTTGGAAGACCCATTTGCACCCAAGCTTTAACTTCTTGGCTGATGTCTTCAGATGTTGTGTCAATATATCCACATAATTTTCTTTTCTCATGATGCCTTCTATTTTGTGAAGTGCACCAGTCCCTTCTGCAGCAAAGCAGCCCCACAACATTATACTACCACCCCCATACTTCACAGTTGGAATGGTGTTCTGAGGCTTCAAAGCTTCCCCCTTTTTCCTCCAGACATACTGTTTATCATTATGCCCGAACAGTTAAATTTTTGTTTCGTCATACCACAGGACATGTCTCCAGAAATTAAGATTTTTGTCCCCATGTGCAGTTGCAAAGTGTATTCTGGCTTTTATGGTGGTTTTGAAGTAATGGCTTTCTCCTCCCAGAGTAACCTTTCAGCTCATGGTGGTACAGGACTTGTTTCACTGTGGATAATGACACTGTCTTACCAGTTTCAGCCAGCATCTTCACAAGGTCTTTTGTCGTTGTCCTAGGGTTGATTCGCACATTTGGCACCAAAAAACATTCCTCTCTGGGGCTAAGAATCCGTCTCCTTCCCGAGCGGTATGATGGTTGTACATTCCCATGTTTTTTATATTTGCGTATTATTGTCTGAACGAATGATCGTGGGACCTTCAGGCATCTGGAAATTGCACCTAAGGAAGAGCCACACTTGTAGAGGTCCACAGTTCTTTTCCTGATGTCTTGGTTGATTTCTCTTGATTTTCCCATGATGTCAAAGAAAGAGACTTTGTGTTTGAGGTGTGCCTTTATATGCGTCCACAGGTGTGGCACCAATTAACTCAAATGGAATCAGAAGCTTCTTAAGCTCAGAATGGAATCGTCTGGAGTTTTATTTTTGTTTAAAGACACAATAAACTTAATGTATGTATACTTCTGACTTTGATGAAAGTGATAAAAAAATACATAAAAATTCTCCCTCGCTTGATTCTGACATTTAACAAATGCAAAAAACATGTTAATATTTATTTATCTAAAACAGAAAATGTTTACTCTGATTTAATGTTTGACAGTAAAGAAAAAAAAGTTTTTGTGTTTTTTTCTGAAGTGTATGTAAATATCTGGTTTCAACTGTATATGCACAGACTCGACATCTGTCCTAACCTGTAGGATTGGTATCACGACCTACTTGCTGTCTGTTCTTCTAGGCCCAAAGGAGAACTCAACTGACACCACGTTCATCTTAAAATTCTTAACAACCATGGGCCCAAGTGAAGGGACTTGACCACACTGCATAGATTTGTCAGACTTATTATCCTTCAGTAGGTGGAGTCACTATGACGATTGGCGTTTAATCTGCCAATCAACCAATCAAAGCCCTATGGCTTCGAAAGTATTGGAGAACATCAAATTATAGCAGCACTAGCACTATGCACGAGTCCACCAGATAAAACAAAACCAACATAAGGATTGTCTTTTTATGTTTCTTAAATTACCATTAGTAGGGAGAACTTTTACTTTTTTGTCCTCGTAGAAAAATACATAAATACAATAGACATGACATTTGAATAATTGTGATCAATATACTGTAATTAAAAGATGTAAGTTGAAGAAAAGTAGGGAATATTACTAGGTCTTCATTAATACATGTTAAATAATTATGATGTATTTCTTTTTCTCCTCTTAATATTTTGCGCTTAGTAAAAATGAAATGAACTTAAATTAAATGGTCAGTTGATTTTTTGGGAGGAAATCAGTAAAAGAGACAATAGATTAATAATAAATTAAAAATAGCTGTAAGTGTCAGCACTAATGTTATTATTTTAATGTTTATGAAAATATAAAGTGGATAGTGCTGTTAATTTTATTTGTAGTTTCAATATAAAACAGTGAAATGATTTAGGTTTGTGTATCAGTACTTCTTGAACTTTCTCTCATGCCCAGTCTTGTTATTTAATAGTCATACCCACCTCATATGCTTAGCAGTTTTGGCATAAATTGGGTGCAGTAACAGAATAACTTCTGTAGGGGGAGAAAGAGAGCTCAAGTATGTCAGGCCCATAGCCACACCCACCTCATATGCATTGCAAGTTTGACAAATTGGGTGCAGTACCAGCATAACTTATGTAGAGGGAGTAGGAGAGCCCAAGTATGTGGAACCCAGGGGTAGAAGTCTAATTTTGTACAAAAGTGAGGTCTTCTGGAGAAAAACAGGGGATAGCATGTATATAGCCTCAGGAGGCTATTTGAATGGAGACAAAGTGAGGACAATGTCCTCACTTCCCAAAAATGTCCTCACTCTCATGGTTAAAAACCCATACCAGTCCTCACTATGTAGCAAGTACAAGAACTCACACACATGCACAGACACACACCTTGTTTGCTTTTGTTTTGAGTTACCTTTCTTATTGCTGGTATTATTATTGTTTGTTAGTAAATAATAATAAAATCATTATTATTTTATTACATCTTGGGTGTGTTGGCTGCTCACTTTGTTTTGATATTTGAATGTACTGACCTTTACATATTGTATATTCTTTTCTGGGGAGATACACATTTTCACAGTGGAGGCACCGCGCTAAAAAATTTATTACTATACTACTGCTACACAGCTATTCAATTATATTTACGGTATCGGAAATTTCAGCCAGCTCACCATTCCACCGCTGAGAATTTAGATCCTGTTGCGCCATTATTTAGTGTCATTGAGAGTAACTCTAAGTGGCCAGTACTGTGCCGGGTGACTAGCACCCGTGAAAAGGGGGTTACACACTTCACCTAGTAGCCTATGTTTGTTCACCTAGTCACCTATGTGTTCTCAAGGGAACAGATAAGTAGAAAAATGCCTTTGTCTAGACGAAAGGAAACTTGTAGTCCCTACGTAGTGAAGGTCTCTTACTTGAGAAGTGCGAACATAAGATAAAGAACATTCCTTGATCATGTCATAAGGACCTACATTTTCTGGAGAGCACAGGACAGAGACGGGACAAGATTTTCAATCTAACACATGTACATGTCAGTGAAATGTTGTACAGTCACATTTCCCTCTTTTACATGACGCCATTGCCACAAAGAGGGCTTGAAACCTGACAGCACTTGCTGTGCATTTAAATGAAGACCCGAAGAAGTTCATAAAGGAATATCTGGTAAGGGTAAGTAAACATCCTTTTAACGGTGTAGAATTAGTAAGTTAGGTAGTGGTGGTGGCGATGATGATGCAAGTTGTAGTAGCGGTAATATTGCCGAATGGATCACACAGCCCCCTCCAAACGTATTGGAACAGTGACGGTTTTTGTGATTTTGCCTCTGTAGACAGTCCCTCCATTTTCAGTCTCATCTTGATTGCTTCTTTTCAAATCCATTGTGAGCCAAGCCATCATTGGTATATTTGTTGTGGACCACACAGGCATAGACAGACATCCATTACAGACAGGGCTTCCTGGCCTGTGTTTTTAACAGGGTCTGTCTATGCCTTCATGTGTCTGCCCCAGACAGCTTAGCCAGTGTAAAAATATGGCAATTAAAAGAGATGGCAACTTGTAAGCTTTGGTGAGCAGGGATATTTTGAGTCAAAAAGGAGAGAAATGTTGAAAATGAGAAGAGAAAGAAAGGTTGGAGAATGGTGTCATGCACGCTCATGGAGACAGGATACAAGTGCGGGGTACATTGAGTGTGTGTTTATTCAATGCAGCAAACAAAGTAGAAACCACAGGGCAAGGGCAATATCCAAGAAACAGGCAAAGGTCGAGAGATCGGGCAAACAGGCTAAACTAGGTAAGACAAAAATCGCAAGTCAGAATAGACATAGCATAATCAATAACCAGGAAAACATTCAGAGAAGAAGAAAGGCTTGGCACGCTAGAGACACTCCGATGCTTCGCAGAGCATGAATGAATCAAAGCATCTATATAAGTCTGTGTGTGTGTGAGTGAATGGGTTCAGCTAACCCCAATCAGAAGTCAGGTGACTGGTATCTTTGCATGAGTGCAAGCTGGGAAACTGAGACTGAGGTGGTGGTGGTGGTGTCAGGTACTGCAGGTGCAGAAGGTGAAGCGGTTGCATGTATGACAGAACCCCTCCCCGAAGAGCTCACTCTGGGAGCGGAAGAGGTCCTTCTGGGACGTCCTCTGAGTCTTGGTGCAGGTTGATTGGGATTTTTGGTGTTGAAATGCTGGGTAAGGAGAGGGTCTAGAATGTCCTGAGAAGGGATCCAGTACTGCTCCTCTGGGGCGTAGCCCTCCCAGTCAACAAGATATTCCAAGCGCGCTCTCCTACGGCGTGAGCGTAGGATGTCTCTTACTGTGTATGCTGCTTCCCCTTCAATGTCTAGAGGTTCGGGGGGCACAGCTGGTGTATCCACCTCTGCTAGGGGACTGGTGACAACGGGCTTTAGTAGTGACACATGGAAGGTGGGATGTATGCGGTATTGTCGGAGTAGTTCGAGGCAGTAGGATACAGGGATGTCTTAATATGCGGAAAGGATCAATGTAGCATGTGCTGATTTTCTTGTTACCTCGGAGACCTCGGTTGTTCTTGGTCGCTAGCCAAACTCTGTCACCAGGTTGGTATTGTGGTGTGTTACTGCGTCTGCGGTCAGTGAAGCGCTTGCGTGTCTCTGCGATTTGGTTAAGGCGTTGATGAGCATCTGCCCACACCTGTTCACTTCGCTGGAACCACTCATCAACCGCAGGCACTTCAGTGGGCGTGGCATTCCATGGGAACATGGGTGGCTGATAGTCTAATACGCATTGGAAGGGGGTTAGGTTAGTGGCAGAGTGGCGCAATGAATTCTGTGCATACTCTACCCATTGCAGGAATCGTGACCAATCCATCTGGTTCTCCGCACAGTAAGTTCTCAAGAATCTACCGATTTCTTGATTCATGCGCTTAACTAGGCCGTTAGACTCAGGGTGATCGCCCGAGGTCAGGCTGACTGTGATTCCAAGTTTCTCCATAAAATTATTCCAGACTTGGGATATGAACTGTGGTCCCCTATCGCTAACAATGTCCTCCGGGATGCCATAATATCTAAATATTTGGTCGAATATAGTTTCTGCTACGTGGAAGGCGGTAGGGAGTGTGACTAGTGGAACTAGTTTCAAGGAACCTGAGAAACGATCAAGAATTACCAGAATTGTAGTGAAGCCGATAGAGTCTGGGAGATCAGTGACAAAGTCAAGCGCGATATGTGACCAGGGTCGTTGTGGAGTAGCGATAGGTAACAATTTCCCTGTCGGAAGATGTCTGGGTACTTCAGCTTTTGCACAAGCTGTGCAGGATGCGACATGTTCATTAACATCCTTAATCAGGGCTGACCACCAGTATTTACTGTCAATGAGTTCAATAGTTCTACGAGTACCTGGATGACCTGATGCTGGAGAGGTGTGAGCCCAGGTGATTATCTTGCTTCTTAGAACAGAGGGCACGAATGTTTGGTTTGGCGGGCATTCCTCAGGTACATGCTCGGAGGGAGTGTTAGCTATGTCCCTATCAAAGTCCCACTGTATAGCATTAATCCAACAGGTGGGTGGGAGGATGGGTTTGTGTGTACCTCCTGGATCTCCTCCCCTGGGTCCCGGCGAGAGAGCGCATCGGCTTTGGTATTCTTGGATCCTGGTCTATATGAGAGCATAAAGTTGAATCGCGTAAGGAACAGGGCCCATCTGGCTTGACGGGGATTTAATCTCTTAGCCGTTCTCAGATATTCCAGATTCTTGTGATTAGTTAATACGAGGAAGGGCTGTTTAGCACCCTCCAACCAGTCAGGCCACTCTGAAAGGGCAAGCTTTACAGCAGGGACCTCCCGATTGCCGATGACTTGGTACTGGTAATGTCCAGACATGGTACTGAAAGCCGTTTTCCATTCATCCCCCGCACGTATGCATATCAGGTTGTATGCACTGCGTAAGTCTAACTTGGTAAAAATGCGCGCTGAGCGGAGTTGCTCGAGTGCCGCAGGGCCCAGTGGTAAGGGATATGGATATTTTATGGTGGGTGACGTTATTGAGTCCTCTGTAATCGATACAATGATGGAGGCCACGCCCCTTTTTCTCCATGAAGAAGAATCCAGCGGAAGCTAGTGAGGTGGATGGGACAATATATCCTTGTTGCAGAGCCTCCTGAACGTACTCCTTCATGGCTCTGTGTTCCACTATTGACAAAGGGTAAATACAACTGTGAGGGGGCGTGGTGCCCGGTAAGAGGTCGATTGCGCAATCGTAAGCGCGATGTGGTGGGAGACCTTTAGCTTTAGTCTTGCTGAAGACATCGGAGTAATCCTTGTATTCCTCTGGGAGGATGTACCTGATTTGAGTCTCGGAACTTTCAACAGAAGTAGATGCGAGCATGATTTGTACCTTGTTTAGGCAGTTGACATGACAATACTCAGACCATTTGGTTATTTCTCGTCCATTCCATGAGATGTGCGGGTCATGAACATTCAACCAGGGAATACCCAGGATGGTGAACTGATGAGTCGGTGATTAGAAAGGATATAACCTCTGAGTGTAGACTGCTGGTGTGCAATACGATGGGGACCGTGCAGTGAGTGATGGTACCTTTTCCGATGGGTTCGCCATCAATAGCGCTGATGCGTGGTGGGTTATTGAGGCGGCGGAGCGTAATGCTTAGCTTATTGGCTGTGGCTTGTTTGAAGAAGTTTCCAGCAGATCCGGAGTCTATCTTAGCTGTAAGTAAAGCGATCTCATCTGAGTGTTTAATTTGAATCATTAATGAGAACGGAGAACGTGCAGAATATGTAGCTGTACTCACCGAGTGGGGTGTATCGGAGGAGCGCGCCCCCGAGGTGGTGCATGTGGATGAGGTGGCGAGTTCAGTACATCTCGCTATCTGGTGCTGACTGTCACCACAATAAAAGCAGAGGTGCTGACATCTCCCTCTCTCCCTCTCTGGCGTGGAGAGACGTGAGTTTCCCAGGTGCATGGGTTCACTAGGTGGTGGTGCGGCCGCTTGAGGGAGAGTTCGTGGAACGTGTGGGAGATATTTCTGCTTTCTGTCTCTCAGCAAATTATCTAGACATATGGCCATATCGATCGTGGCATCTAGGGTAGCCTCGTCATCTCGGCATGCCATTTCGGTTAGTACGTCCTCATTAAGTCCTTGTCAAAACACATCCCTTAGTGCAGACTCATTCCACTTGCTCTCTGCAGCTAGTGTCCGGAACTCGAGGGCGTATTCAGCTGTTCGTCTCCTTCCCTGTCGTAAGGACAACAGGAGCTAGCTTACTTCCTTCCCCTCAGGAGCATGGTCGAAAACTCGACGAAATAAAGTGATGAACTTTTCATAGGTAGTGAGCGGTTCATTGCTCTCCCACATGGCAGTAGCCCATTTCAGACCATCCCTGGTGAGCAGGCCTAGAAAGTGAGTAACCTTGGCGATCTCCGAGAGTCCCTCGTGAGCCGCAAAGTAAAGCCGGCGGAATTGGTAAGGCCGGGCGATATATGGCAGAGCTGGAGGGGCAGCTGCCGTAGGAGTCTGCGAGGTTAGCAGGGCGAGACTGCTGTTAAGCTGCTGAGCTTGGTCCGTGACCTCCTGCACGCGTCGTTGCTGTTCCCCCAGATAACGGCCCTGAGCTGTGAGTGTATCACGGAGCTGAGTAGCATCCGCTGTATCCATGTTGGGGCGAAGCAAACTGTCATGCACACTCACGGAGACAGCGTACAAGTGCGGGGTACTTTGAGTGTGTGTTTATTCAATGCAGCAAACAAAGTAGAAACCGCAAGCAAACCAACATTTGTTAAATGCAAAGTAACAAATCTGTATTTCATATGCACTGAAACTGTGCTGAAACCACATTTAAAGGCTGTTTTATACTTCAAATAAAATCAAATCACTTTGTCACATCACATTACTGGTACACTGGTACAGTACATATGAGTGAAATTCTTGTGTGCATACTTCACAAGCAATAGTGGTGTACAAAAAAGAAATAAAGAAATAAATATGCACCTGAATAAATATGCATGAGTAGGTGTGAATACAAGGCATATGTATTCATATGTATGTATTACTATATGTACAAGATATAAGAAATGAATGTCTGTAATAGGTATAAATACAAAATATACATATATATCTATATATACATATACACGTGTGTGTGTGTGTGTCCGCAATGAATGTTTGGCAAAAAAAAAGCAATTATGTGCAGTATGGTGTGCAAAGTGACGTAGTGTTGATAAAGTGACAGTGGAGTGTCTACGAAGTATTAGTGGACAGTGTTCAGCAGTCTGATGGCCTGATGGAAAAAGCTGTCCCTCAGCCTGCTCGGGACCGGATACTGCGATACCTCCTGCCTGACGGAAGTGGTTTAAACAGGTTGTGACGGGGGTGACTGGAGTCTTTGATGATCGTCCCCGCTTTTCTCAGGCACTGCTTCCTGTAGATGTCCTGGAGGTAGGGAAGCTCACCTCCAATTATCCTTTCAGAACACCGCACCACTCTCTGCAGA
>JAQQZR010048849.1:0-18291 GCA_030068235.1 Notoglanidium macrostoma
ACAGAGCAACGACTTTAAGATCTCCACAGATATTCCAGTTGTACCTGGTATACTGGACGTGCTTCAGCAACAGTTCCGTATTCTCAAACATTTCTTTCATGTGTGCTGCATACCCAACAGGTACTGAAGGATAAACGTTGCCATTGTGTAGCAGAACAGCTTTCAGGCATAACATTGATGAATTAATGAAGAGACGCCACTTTTCCGGGTTGTGATCACAACCCAAGGCCAAGAACAATCCTTCAGTGTCACAACAGAAACAGAGACTGTCGACTTGTGCAAAAAAATTTGGTTATATCATGATGCCGGCCTCAAAACACAGAAATCTTCATACCTGGTGACAGCAAACACCATTCCTGCAGTCGCGAACCCGACAGCTCGGCTTTTGCTTTTGACAGACCCAAATCTCTGACCAAATCGTTCAATTCGGACTGTGTAATCAGATGTGGATCGCCTGATGAGCACGGTTCAAAATCTGGGTCAATGTCACTGTCAGTAGCCTGCATTGAAGTTTCTTCATCTGGTTCGTCTAAGGTCCAATCCTCTCATGGTTTCGGAATTGGAAGACTGTCGCCATGTGGCATGGGTCTCATTGCTGAAGGCAGATTATGATATTCAATTGAGTTCTTGTTTTTGGCAGAGAAACCAGACATATTAGTCAAACAGAAGTAACAGTTCATCACGTGGTCTTTCTGTTCTCGCCATATCAACAGAACAGCAAACGGCATCGTCTTTCGAGTGCCTCTGAGCCAGGCTCTCAGACTAACAGCACATGTCGCACAGCAAATGTGAGGCGCCCATTGCTTGTCTTGATCACCAATTTTGCAGCCGAAATACCGATAAGCTTTCTTCATAAAAGCAGTCATCCAACATCTCTGAGGCACAAGTGTATATTCGTCACAGATATAGCAGATATCGTGCAAATAAGAAAAAATCATGACAAAACTGAAGATTTCTCTGAAATGGTATGTGATTGGTAAAGTTTGATGTGATATTCGTGATCAGCACCCAAAAATCTATAAGAAACACCCAGCATTGTTCAAGAAGCAAAAACTTTGTTGTGCAGTGTAATGATTCTGACTTTTTTAAGTTGACTTTTTTTATTTAAAGTTGACTTTTTTTTATGGAAGCCCTAAAAGGCCATGGATTTACATATTTTATTCAGCCCATTTTCTCATGATCTCGTGATAAATATGTAATTATCATAACATAACTAATGTTTCCTCATGATAATAAGTTATTTCATTTGTTTTCTCGTGATCTTTACGTGGAAACTTCATCTTTAGCTAGAAAAAAAATTAAAGAGAACCAAGAACACAAGTGCAGGAAATTAGGCTTTTATAGAAGCAATGAAAGCCGAGAAGTTCTGCAGAATCTTCTGAATCACTGCTCCAACTGCTTTTACACATAAGAATCATTCTTAAACTTAGTAACATTCTTACAGATTTATGACAGTATTTACACATTCCTTGACCTTAGCGTACCTGTCATCTGAACTATTATATTTCCAGAATCCTAGATTTACCAACACAGATATCTGGTGCAACCACCATTAAAATTAAATTACTACCTATGTTATTTTCAATTCATTCTTTCTAACCACCATATATAATTTGCCTGACAAGGATAATATATAAAAAATATCATTGCTTCTGATGTCATTATGAATATCCTCTGTCTTAAGATACATACTTGCTTTCAAATATGGTAATACTTTTTAGCTACTACTTCTGTGACAGTACATATGCCCAAATTTAAACGAGTCTAAGTACATTATGATACATATGGGCATAACTGCTTAACTCAATGAGACCACATTTAAAATATATATATGAACACACACAAGTGGTTACACATGACCATATGTGGCATTAGATTATTTCTGATGATGCCTACATTACCTAATACTTGTTTCCAAAATCCTACATTCCCCCCTTTTTCGGCTGCAGAGCCAAAACACAAAAAGGTCAAACAAAGAGTACACACAAAAAACACAACATAATAAAAGAAGAAATATGGGAACAGAGAAAGGTAAATGCAGACATGAGACTCAAGCAGAATGGCAGGTAAAAACTCATCATAATCAACACACTTCCAGCCAGATGTCACCAATCCAGCCAAGTTCATGCAAACAAGCCTATTACTTATTTCTCCAGTCCCATGTGACTTTACGCCATGAAGAGGGTTCTTATGCAGGGACAGGGAGAGGTTACCAGTACTTCATCTGTCCCTGTCTGCAATTGTTCAGTCAAATCTTCAATTCAATTCAATTTTAATTTGTATAGCGCTTTTAACAACAGACATTGTCACAAAGTTCAATTCAATTCAATTCAATTAAATTTTTCAAAACAAAGACATTTCGCATAAGTATATAAATTCTGAATATAGACTTATGAATAAATTTATCAATATATATCCCTATATATCCCTAATGAGCAAGCCTGTGGCAATGGTGGCAAGGAAAAGAGAACAAGAGGAAGAAACCTTGAGAGGAACCAGACTTAAAATTGTACCCATCCTCATTTGGTTCTCTCTGGATAGTGCAAGTACAACTAAAACACTTCTGTAATAGGGTCAAGATTTGAGTGCAAGACTGTTCATGGTATATTGAGTCATATGCCATTGTAGCAGACCTGCTCTTATCAACAGCAGTCCAATGCCATCTTCACAGTTTTAGGTGTATGTTGAGGCAGTTGATATGGTACCATCCTCAACAGGAGCAAGTGGTTTCCAAGCGATGACTCCAGCCAGAAGTAGTACACCAGGATAGATCAGGTAGGTCTGGAAAGCAGAAGGGGTCAGGAATATCAGGGGTCAGGTCAGGTCATTGGAATCTAAGGAGTATCATGTGTAGCTCGACTGACAGAGAAAGAGAGAGAGACAGAGAGAAGAGATAAAAGAGAAACGAGAAAAAGCAGATTCTTAGGTCTGTTCATTGTCATGTAATGGTTAAGGAACAGAGTACATCGTGTGCTGAGTGCAATCAGGAATTGGGTGGGTGGGCTACAGCATCCAAACATCCCAGTTTACCAAAACATTCTATACCTGACAAATCTCCAGATCTGCTCCTTTACCTAATAGAAAGCGATTAACAAAAGGCTTGGCTAAACAAATACATTTTCAGCCTAGATTTAAACAATGAGACTGTGTCTAAGTCCCAAACACTAATTGGAAGGTTGTTCCATAACTGAGGGGCTTTGTAAGAGTAAGACTTACAAATGCTGCCCCCTGCTGTAGCCTTGACTGCTTCATTCTGGACTAATTGGAGCTTGTTTATGCACCTACTGGAACATCCAGACAGTAAGGCATTACAATAATCAACAAAAACATGATTCAACAAAAACATGAACTGATTTTTCTGTGTTATGCAGTGACATCATATTTCTTATCTTAACAATATTTCTGAGAGGAAGGAAGGCTGTCCTGGTGATATCTACATGAGCTTCAAATGATAGATTGGAGTCAAAAGCTACACTAAAGTCAAGTAACACAAGTAAGGAAACAACCCTGATCAGAGGATAGTAGTAGGTAATTTATAACTTTAACTAGTGCTGTCTCTGTACTACGGTGAGGCCTAAATCCTGACTGATAAATTTCATGAATGCTATTCCTATGTAGGTATGAGCATAATTGCTGTGCTACAGCCATTTCTAGAATCTTGGAAATAAAAGAGAGGTTTGATATTGGCCTATAGTTGGACGAGATCAGGTTTTTTAATTAGGGGTTTTATAACTGCTAATTTAAAGTTTTTAGGAATATAGCCAATGCTAAGGGAAGAGTTGATTATTTTAGAATAGGTTCAATTATGTCTGGTATTATCTGTTTGAGGAAACAGGTAGGTAAAGGATCTAATACACAAGTTGATTATATTGATGAGGAAATTAGTGAGATTAGTTCAGTTTCTCAAAGGGGTTGAAGACATTCTATGGATTATCTGATATAATTATATTGTTGTCCACAGAGTTGCTTATCAGATTGTCTGGATTTAAATTCATATTTTGTATTTTTTGCCTGATATTGTCAATCTTGTCATTTAAAAAATTCATGGAGTCATTGCTACTGCATGTTGATGGTATGGCTGTTTCTGTGGTGGTCTTATTCCTAGTAAATTTTGCTACAGTATTATATAAGAATCTAGGATTATTTTTTTATATCTTCTATTAGAGTAGAGAAATATGTTGATCGAGCAGCACTAAGAGCTTTCCTATAGATCAGGAGGCTCTCCTTCCATGCTAAATTGAATATTATCAATTTAGTTTGATGCCACTTACGTTCTAATTTGTGAGTGGTCTGTTTTAAGGTGTGTGTCCTCATTATACCAGGTTGCAAATTTTTTCTCTCTAATTATTTTCCTTTTAAGTGGTATTATCTAGTGTATAGTGAAATGTTGTTGTATGTTGTTGTTGAAAATTTTGTAAATGTAAGTATTATCTAGTGTATAGTGAAATGTTGACTCATTTAGTTGCATTTATTTTCCTGATCGAGTTCTGTGGAGTCCAATGGTGATGCAATCAAGATTAATAGTTCAGGGAGATCATTGATAAAACTCTGTGCAGGAGCTGATGTGAATGTGATTGTGGAACTACGTCAATATTTTCTATACTTAATCCATAAGTTAGTATTAGATCAAGGGTGTGACCATCATCATGAGTGGGTCCTGTTATTTTCTGATTACGTCCTACTGAATCTAGGATGGACACTAACACTATTCTCAGAGGATCTTCTGGGTCATCGAAATGAATATTAAAGTCTCCAACAATTAATGCTTGGTCTAAAGAGACAACCAGATTTGATATGAAATCTGCAAACTCACACAGGAATAAATAGTATGGCCCAGGGGGGGCTGTAAATAATAATTAGCAGAAATGACTGGACAGACTTTTTTTTAGTGGCTACATACTGTATGTTGTTAGTATAAAGAACTTCAAACACATTACATTTATGTCCAGGTTTTTGTGTGATGCCTAGTTTATCATTATAAATAACTGCAATGCCTTCTCCTCTGCCAGTTAGATGAGGCTGGTGTATATAACTATAGCTGGGAGGACTAGCTTCGTTTAATGGTATGTACTCATTTGGTTTGATTCATGTTTGTTAAACACAGTACATTAAACTCCTGATCAGTAATAATTTCATTAACAGTAAGCACTTAAGATGCAAGAGATCTAACATTTTGTTTAACTCTGGGAACAGACAGTCCCTGTCTGTCCCAATACCTGGAACCTGAGTGACTCTGTGCAGCTAGCAGACAGTTGGTTTAGCCTGCTTGTGTGCTCCTTGGCCTTGGCTCTGGATTGTCAAAGATTAACTACGCCTGTCATGAGACTATGAACTATGCTGCAAGAAATGAGAGCAGCACCTTCCTGAGTGGGATGGATTTCTTCCCACCCTAACAGGCCAGTCTTGCCCTCAAAAGTACTCCAATTATCTATAAAGCCCACACTGTTTACGGCGCACCACTTGGACAACCAGCAGTTCAGTGACCATAACCTGTTGTAAGCTACATTGCCACACAGCAAGAACAGTCCAATAACCCACATCACAATACATTCCCCCATTACAAAAAGAAAGACAACAGTCATATACAAAATGAGGTACATAAATATCAAACACTCTTATTGAGCACAAATTAACACAAATGAAATTATCAGACATCTCATCCGGACCTAAAAGATGGCAAAAAAATATGATGCAAGGCAATTTGATATATGTGAAACAATCACATTAGCAAGATACTTATCAATTTCTCATAACCATTAATCTAACCTACCTAATCAGAGTATCAGAGATAAAACCTTGTGTTGCATTCATGTCTAATCTCTTACATACACACAATTAAAAAAGTTACAACTTTAACAAAAACAAAGAAAGATCAGAGTTCATGCGATCACCCCACACCCGACCATGACAACGGAATATAACAACAAAATACAAAAAACATGTACACAGAAAAGTCACATTAACAATCAATGCACATGCAAGAAAGATTATAATAAAACCTCATATGTCTGCACAGAGAAAATCACATCAACATATAACTGGCATAGCAAATAAAACACACACAAAACAGAAAGAGATAGAGATAGATAGGTAGAAAACAAAAATAATCTTTACACAAGGGGGCAAAATTAGACACACAATGCCATCATACACACATACACTGTGCTTTATTCACCCACTGGTCAGCACACACAAACCGCTATTGGCCAATATACAACTTATTGCACCTTTACCAAGCACATTTCTTTAGCATTAATGCTCATTCACATGACAACCAGTTCAAAGAATTTACTATTTAGAATTTACAATTGTTAATTTACAATTAACAATTTACTGTATTTACAAATCCGTATAGCTTAATGCCCTCAAAGCAAACTATCATGGAACATTTATCCACATACACCTTCCACCTTCTGTGGGAACTTTCTCTATTTCTCTACTTTACCTGTGGACCTGTCTCTTACAGGCTTTCTCAACTTTCATACAGTTATCTTCTACTTCACTTTTTTAAGGACTCTTCTTCTAAGCTTCAATGACTTCTACTATTTCTTAAACTTTAGGGACAATTCCCTCTTTACATGCAACACAATTGTTCTGAACTCCTTGTGCGCAGGCTTTTTTTTTCTTTCCTCTTCTTTTAGTTTTTATTCTTTTACAAAAATATTTCCACTTATGATGTGTTCAATTTAAGAGAAATCCAACTTCCCACACTCAAGATTAGAGATTCGCACTGCACAATGTTCAGTATTAAAAGCAATGTTTGCTTACCTTTATTTAGCGGCCGCGTTGTGCAGTACAAATCTCCAGCTCACGAGTGCTGCAGCTCATATCCTCAAGAGCTCATATCCTATTATGTCAGGGTCACAAAAATTATGCCATGGAAACTTTGTCTTTAGCTAGAAAAAAATAAATAAATTAAAGAGCCCTAAGAACACAAGGAGTGCAGAAAATTAATGTAAAATTAATGACCATATGTGGCATTTGATTATTTCTGATGATGCCTACATTACCTAATATTTGTTTCTGAAATCCTACAATATCGAGTTTTGTCTTTATCACGACATAACGAAACATTGTTTTCCCGAAAGCATTACCGAGTCATTCTGTACAACAATGGCAGAACAGGAATGTATTGATCAGCGCATTACATTTCTGTTCAATCAAGGCCCGACACAGATTGAAATAGCTTTATGTCTTGCCGTTACAGACAATGTTCACATTAGTGTGCATAATTTAAAAAGGCAGTTAGCAAGACTGCAGCTTTATCGCCAGCACAATCAAAGTGAGCCTGATTCCATGGTGAACTCCATCACTGACCAGAAACTTGTATCCTTCAAGGATAAAGTACTGCAAATCATAGAATTAAATGCTGGTGGGCACAGTATTGGAGATAGAACATAGACTTATGGAGAGAATTGTTCCAGTCAGTGGGTCAAGTGAAGGGTCTCATTCAGTTCTGCTTTCTTGATGTCATTCAGGTAAAACAATACAAATATCTCCAATGAATGTCAACATGGACCACATACAATAAGTAAGTATGAGCGTAATGGGAAGAACATAACATATTTGAATGTGTCTCATTTTAAAGGAGCAGTTAGATACTGTGGTGACAATGTGGAATAACCATCGAATCCGCCCAAGTGGCGATGGTCATGATTTGTACCATGGAAAGCCTTATCTCATGCATCATGCCCCAGAACTTTACCAGACACAGTACTATCTCCATTCAGTGGAGGTACTATGACAAACTGGACATCATTCTAGAAGAAGATGTTTGCCAATGGAAATCTGGCATTCCCTGTGACTCAGACCTTTTTGAGCTCTGTTTTTTGGTAATGGAGGAACATCATCTTGACGCTGGCCATAATGCTCCTGAGGCTGCCAGGCTGTACATACAGTTAAGCCCGTTCATAAGAGCCCACCTGTCAGAGTCAGATGATTAATGAGACCCAATGATGGACTGGAAGAAAATGTATTAAATATATTTTATCTTTAAACTGAAACACCATAAATCACCAGTAGGCAGCACTTTGAATTCATTGTCACCCATATGATATTACAGTGAAATAAGAATCACAGACTTCTTTAAGAAGTTATAAGAAATGTTTTAATAAACATTCAAATAAGAATATATCAAAACATTTTCTGCATAAGTTTGTCTTGTTCACGTCAACAACACAGCAACATGTGAATGTGTTAAAGTACCTTACTTAACATTGCATTATCTAGACCATTATTGAAAAAATGTGTAAAACATGTGTAAGCAATTTTTGTATGGGGGAGAAGGCAAGTGCAAAACAATCACAAAATGTGCAAAACAAGTAATGTAAACAGAAATACAGATCCAAACATTCATAACAAAAACATTGCTACTGTAAAAACCTTAACATGAAATTAGAAACATTGGTCAAAGCATCACAACAAAGGTTCTTTATGCCATTACAACAGTATGGTGCATGAGCTACCTAAAAAAATCAATGTTATATGACACACCTGGGTAACAAGAAACACCTGGGTGGTTTGATACAAAATGTGCAATGTTCTATGTTGTTTAACATATCTAGATGTAAATACCAGGGGAAAAAGCCCAAACCCTGATCTTTCTTCTCATATTCATCTTTTGATCTCACACACAAATGTCTTGAGATCACAGCAAAAACAGTTTAACTGTCCTTGTGATGCATGATGCTGTCACCATCATATTTCCTTGGTGATGGTGATATTTGAGGTATGGTCTGCATTAGGTTTGGGCCACACATAGCGCTTTAATACTTGTCTTGATCTTGGTCTCATCAGACCAAAAAATACATCTTCACTGGATCACTCCTGTCCTTTCACAGGCTTCTTTTTGAGCAATGGATTCTTTTTAGCTACCCTCACATATAGTCCACAATTATGAAGAGCTTTTGAAATGGTTGTCTGGTGCACCTTCAAGCCGATTTCAACAACTTTGTAACTCCTTCAGTGATTGTTGGTGAGAATAAAGGTGAGCATGGAGTTCAACTGAAATTCTGTATGCCTCAGAAGTCTTCCTTCACACCCATACACACAGTGTTCTACAACATCCTATTATGCTGTTATGAAATTTCTATTGCTTTATTTTTTATGTCCTTAGAATGCTCCTTAGCTTTCATTTTCACATCTTTCCTTTGGACTGACAGTTCAACCGACGTGGTTTTTGTTCAGAAAATGACAGCACTTTTTAAAATTTTACAAGTGAAGACCAATTATAAGTCAATTATGTATCATGTATTATATATCAGTTCTTGTTAAGACTGCCTTCTATTTGGAGCCTCTGGAACCTGGGGGTTGCATATTTAAACAAGCATATGTTTAAAAATAACATATGTATATGAGAGAGAGAGAGAGAGAGAGAGAGAGAGCGCACGAGCGATACCTCATTGATAGATATTTAAATATGCTGAGCACTTCAGGGTGCTTGAAAGTGGCGAGCTTCCTTTAAATAGACCCAGGTACAGGTGGAGCCAATTGCCACTGATTATAATTGAGAACACATTCTCTGCCTCCATCTAGTGATGGCACAAAGTCAAGTTGTACCCTATGTATAGATGAAACATGTAGGCCGAAGAACTTAGTGCAAGCAATCCCACAGCATTACAGAGCACTACTTCACACAAATACAGATATTTGGCTCTATGATTTTGAGTTTTTACATCTTCTGCAGTGACCCTAAAGACTTATACATATGAAGTAAATTGGATTACAATTTGCTGATTAGTACTCCCATCTTTACTTTGCTTGTCATTGACATAATTCATTGTTCAAGTATGTAGTTACAATCAGTATGAAATTCAGCCTTGTAGGTATAATCTAACTACTTTTTGTCAAAAAATGTTTGGAAATACCCTTCTCATTGTCATATACACTGGGGTCAAGAACTCTGAAACCACTTGTGGAAATGCTTCTGTTTGGCAATGTTTTTCAATTTAACAAAAAGGTTTTCATTACAATTATATTGTCAGTACCAACTTGTGAAAAGTAGAATCTTTTGTGCAAAATAGTTACCATGGTCAATATAGCAAATTTGGTTAAATTTAAATAGTAACCTAGAAATTTGTTTTGCAACATTTTGAATATTGACTAGTCAAGATGTAGCACATTTCCTTTTTTGTTTTAGAATTTTCAGAATTCTAAATCTTTGTTTCCAGTTTTAAATAAAAACAAATCCCTAATTTTAAATAGGCTTCAGATAATAATAATTGGTAATTGATAACTAATAATAATTGGACCCCACTGTACGTATTTAGCAAATGTTGTGTGTTTAAAATTGTAAATATGTAAATGACTAAACATGTGCAGGGTTAATTCAGTAAAATAGGAAAATAAAAAAATAAAACAAAATAAATGGATAGTAAATGATCAATTAGGGAGATATAAATTTTTATTTTAATTAACTCATTCCATTTTTGTATTCACCATATGCATCTTGTTAACTCATCAGATAACATATTACTTTTGTAATTTTGGGGATTCCATGACACAAAATGTGAAGGTGGAAAAATAGGAAGAGTAAACAAACAAAGACAGACAGAGAAATGGTACCACCAGTTCTCTGAAATGAGACCAAATCTGCTTTTCACTGAATATTAGTTGTTTACAGTAAAGTTAAACAGCAGGTGATGAAAGGTGAACACCTACCTTTATAGCAGACTTTCCACCATGAATAAATGGAACAAGAATGACAATGGAAATGGTTGAAACATTGTGTTATGCTACATTTTTTATATCAAGTGATGGAAAACTGGTAAACGTATTAGTGCCCTTTTTTCAAGTGTTTTCAAGTGTAAAAGCTTTTATAAAAATATATTTATATAAACACAGTATGTTCTTGAAACTTCTGAGTTCTGTGCACCAGATTTTATTCACAAGAGGTGTAACAATTAGACAATTAGGGTATATGTGTTAATTGAAATGAATTGAGTCAACACTCATAAATTAACTACGCATTATAATTGATTGAAAAACGTATTATTGTTAGTTATAATTATAAATTAATTATTATGAGAAAATGACAGACAAGTATGGAAAAAAATATATGAAACATATTTTTAATCTGTCAATAATAGCCTAGTAATTGTAAGAAACTGTGATACTTAATCAGTCTCAACATCATTATCAGTTTCTGAACAAAGTTGGTCACATATTGCTTGGTGGCTACTAAATCAGATCTTATTGTATCAGCAGATTTAGTGGTGTTGTCAAATATGGAATTTGTATCATATTGTACTGTGTGGAAGTCTGAGGTTTACACCACTAATGTTTGTAGCAATATATGTATTATAGAAGTATATATAAAAAAGTATAATTATATTTGCTTAATGGACCTAATAATTTAATTATTTGATTGTGTTCATAATATAAAATTGTGCTACAGTGTTAAAGGTGTTCATGGAATTTTGTATGCAGGCTGTAAAAATTCACGTCCTGCTCATGACAGTCCCTCCTTTTATTATGATTAATTTGACAACTCATACTTTATTGTATATTTCATTATAGATTTTATTTCTGTTTTAGATGATCATTATCCTGATCTTTTTTCCACCTATTTAACTGTATATCATTTTAATATATTGTACTGTACAGTACTTTGGTTGACACTTGCTGTCTTTTTAATGAGCTTTATATATAAAGAGGACTTGACTAAAGCAATCAGTGCCTTTCCTATGGAACAGGGTTTTTGTTTTATTGCAGCAGCACTGAGAAAGAATCATGGCAACTTGTACTGTCAAAGTAGCAAGGTCATGTCAGATAAGATGCAGATCCGTCTCAGAAATTGTTCAAACCTTGTTTGTATCACGAATGTGTCCCTAAACCAAGACCTGTAAAATATTTCTTCAGCCCTTTATATTATTTCATTTTTATAGCCTCAAATGTGCCTTATCTGGAAGCCATGTTTGGGCATTAATATTGTAACGTCTTTCACCGTCCATCGTAGAAAGACGCCAGCAAGAACCAGAGGCGACACAGGAGTCTTATAAAAAACCCAACCGGGGAAGCTCTTTATTTACAGTCTTGTGAAAGGAATGTGTTCTTTTGAGAACAGTGTAGCTTTTCTTAGTAAGGAAGCAACACGTCATCAACACACACAAGCACACACCTCTTACTGGCTGACAAGCGGCTGAACGCTAATCAATGACATCCCCTCCCATGAATGGTAGTTTTGTAACTGAATCCCAGAATACACACAATTAAACCCAAATACCCCCAAACAATTCCCCAAGCATTAACTATAACTGAACACACAGTAATAGTCACACAAAAGACAAACATTGTAACAAAGCTCCCGCCGTCGTGAAGCATGTTGGGAAAACTCCGCCCATCCCGGGAGCGTCGCTAGCAACGCCGTTACAATATCTTCCTCACCAAAATTTGTAGGATGGAAGACAAATAGGTTTTCTGTATACCAAAACCATAATCAGTACTCCATGCCATTTTATTCTTATAAGGACCTAGATTTGGGGAAATTCCTAGATGAGAGTGATTATTGAGGTTACTAAAACCCACATTTTTGCACCAATATATCATTATTTTTTCTGCAAGTACAATAGTTTATTCATTTTGTGCCAAAATCTGAGGTCTCTATCACCAAGAGACATGAAAATGTTGTGAATAAAACAAAACAAGGTAGCATATTCTGATCATTTTCAATGGAACAAGTGAATAGGAACATAAAAATGTACATGGAAAATGCTTAATTTATGGTTATTAAGGGTACAAAGTGCCTTAACTTTGCGTCAACATATCTATAAATACTGAATTACTGTGTCATTCTGGTAATGTCCTGAATTCATGTCTTAAATTCATGCACAATAGTGGACCAGGAGTTTCTGGTAATTTGGTAATCTGGTAATAAGATAATTTGTTACATTGCATCATTTTCAAGTTAATTGTATTTTTATTAAGTATCTTATCCTTTTTTAAATCTTGGTGTATCTTATTCTTTTTAAAATATTTATTGAGTAGCCTATTATTTTTTAAATATTTAAAAATAACATCTATTCATTAACATCTACAATAAAATGAGCCTACATGAAAACATGCATTTCTTTACTCCTATTCATTTCAGAGGCTGGGGCACATATACAGTTCATCCGGAAAGTATTCACAGCCCATCACTTTTTCCACATTTCCACATGATCAGTGGAAACAGGATGCACCTGAGCTCAATTTTGAGCTTCATGGCAAAGGCTGTGAATACTTATGTACAGGTGCTTTCTCAGTTTTTTTATTTTTAATAAATTTGCAAAAACCTCAAGTAAACTTTTTTCACATTTTGTCATTATGGGGTGTTGTGTGTAGAATTCTGAGGAAACAAATGAATTTAATCCATTTTGGAATAAGGCTGTAACATAACAAAATGTGGAAAAAGTGATGCGCTGTGAATACTTTCCGGATGCACTGTAATTAGAGATAATAAGGGGAAGACCCTGCTACTTCATTAGGGATATTATTTTCCTAGAGGTAAAACAATGCCTTGCGGTTAGATCTTAAACTGTAATGTACTGTTGCTGCTGTTCTTTATCACTGACCAACACCAATACCTCTGTCGCATGGTTGATCCTAATGGGTCACGAATGGGTCTTGTGGCAGGTGAATAATGACACATGGCAGTGTCACAGGGAAGTTGCATAGTGGCTTGCAGTGTTGCCTTGCATTAGATGTGCAGCAGGTTTACCGGCTTACATTTTGAAGCTTACATGTCAATTGCTTCTAACTCTAACCCTGCCCTAACCCTAACCCAAATGGAAATATCCTCATGGTTTTGCAGGACAGATGATGAGTGCCACGGCACAGTGACAACAGGATGGAGACAGTTTCTGGAGACAGTATAAGTGCCACGAGACTGTAACAAAAGGACAGAGATAGTTACTGCTGTTACTGCTACTGGATGAAGAGAACATAAAAGGATATTGGCACTTTGTACAATGTATCAACATACATTACCCAATTTCTACATACATTTTCATGTTCCTACTAGCTAACTCACAAACCATTTTGGTCCTGTGAAAATGACTGAAAAATGCTACCATACCTAATTTTATCCTTTATATCTTTATGTCCATTGTTTGTAGAGACCTCAAATATAATATAATATTTTATACCATATGGGTGGAAAAAATGGATTTATAATACCCTCAATCTCACTCTAATTTAGGAATTTTGCACATTGTTTCCTCCAAATTTAGGGCCTCATAAAAAATCAACAGGCATGCAGTACAAACTTTTAATGGTTCATCAAAATGAAAGCATGTTTGTCAAGGCTTGGTGAGGCTTAGAATAATACTTTTCAAGATATTAATGCCCAAACATGGCTTCCCAGATAGGGTGTCTATGAGAGTGTAAAAATTAAAATATGTCAAGGCCCAAAAATCTAAAAACTTTGGAATTGAACAAAAATATTTTAAAGGCCTTAATTTTGGGACCAAAACTTTATATAGACAAACGTTTAATAAAATCTGAGATGTATTCTGACTGATTTGACATGGAAAATAACCCAGAAAGAAAATCCCCTTTTTTGACTACACGTCTGGGATTTTAGTCCATATTCCTTGAGTCCTTTACAATTTCATTTTTATGAAGTAAAGATTCCTGAAATAGTTGTGGAAAAATTTACGGTGGTACTGTGATCAAAAGTTTCCACAGTGTTTTAATAAACATTTTGGAACAACACTGAAGTATATTGGTGACATAATCTGTTGTTTGCAGCTAAAACATGCACCCATGTTTGTGTAATGTACATTTGTGTATTAGAGAGACAGAAAAACCAGCTTAAACCAGGAGAGGTAAAGCAAGTTTCCTAGATACAATTAAGAGTGCTTTGCTGCGGTACCATTCACGTTTCTGAGATGGAAAAAAGAACAAATTTTGATGTTCCTAATTTGGTGGATGGTTGTGTGTCTTACTTCAGAGGTGTGTGGGTATGTGTACAAGAGGCAGTTACAGAAAAATTCTCTCACAAGCACCATCATAGTTTCTCATGCATACACTATCAAACCTCTGTTACACACTAGATCACATACTCTCACACACCATATCATACTCTCATATTCACCATCATACTCTCACATACACTATCACATCTCTTTCACACACAGTCATCCTCTCACCTACCATCAAACCTGTATAGTGTGTGAGAAATAATTTTAGTGGTGTGCATGTAACAGATTTTGAGTGTGTGTGAGAGAGAATTTGAGTGTTTGTGTGGAAGAGTTTCCGAGTACATCTCCTAAAATATATATTTTTGCTCCATTAAATTGCAAGTATTTTTACAAGTCCAAAGTGCTTTTGGTCATATTATTCTTCTTTGTAATTGTTTGCAAAATATATTGTTTGTACATTGAGAATTTTATGTGTTATATCAAGTGATGTCAAGTGAAAGAAGAAGTCTACTGCAAGAAGTATGGGGTGGATTCTGAGCTTTCACTAGTAGCCCCTACAACTTCCAGTGTATTGATTTAAAGCTTCCATGATTATGCCAAAACAGGGAACTGTCTGACCCTTTTGCTGATGTCTGAAGACAAATTCCCATCTCTGCCTATCACACCACTGAAACCTCACAGTAAGAGAATGAAAATTGATCTAGCTAATGCCGACATTGTTACTGCTGAGCTATTGTCCTTGCTAATTAACTAACAGATTAGATAGGTTTTAGCCTCAGTTTCAAGACAATACAGCTCAAATTGCATGTCTGAGGACAAAGATTCATACTGTATGTGATAAGTTAGGGAGAAAGTTTCCCAAGCTAAAGTGTCTCACACAAGAGAAGAAATGTTTTTGCATGATGTTGCATCAAAAACTGATGTTGGAATCTTGGGCAGTTGAAATAGAGAGTTATTCCTGATAGTGCAATATTTAATTACCTGGAATGTCTGAAAAGGTGGACGATAAGGACATGGTAGGAAATACTTCAGCTGTACAAGGTGATTCTTCCTGAGCACTTTCCACAAGCTACTGGTATACTACACAAGATACTAATGTAATACCACTTGTTGCAAATGGAACAAGAAGTATTATAATCCAGTTCTCCTCCAACATACTTAGAGCTGCTGTTTGGTCTGCTGCTAAGAATTCTGACTACACTATCTTAAAAATAATAACCTGTGTTTTGTGGAGAACCTCTGTAAAGCTGATGGAGAATCCAGGATAAAGTTGTGGCCACTTGTTGATAAAGCACCTAAAGCCTGGAAGGTAGCCTGTTTTTTTAGCTGGGCCAGCTTTCAATGACAAGAGGAGATCCTGTTTCCAGGCTGAACTAAGGATTGTTTAGCTCCCCTTTCGTACTGTTTCTTATGGCTCCTTAAATTGTTTTATATTCACTGTTTTTTGCAGTTTCATGGCTTTGTCTTAATGCCAATACATTTGATAAAACAGAAGTTATATATTGGTAAGACAGACAACATTTATTATGTCAATTATGCTCATGATTAGTCCACATGCACACAGGTATTTTTTTTTTATGTAGCTTTTTATATGCATTCTGGCCTTTTGTCCACATGCAAACAGCATTTTCGGTTACTGAAAACAGACTTTCTGCAAAATTGCTTCCAGGGTGAAAATTTTCAGAAACTCATTTTTCAATGTTGACATGTAGATAGAGAAAACTTTGGCTGATTTTGGCTTGTAACATCAGCGCATGGGACATTTTCTACTTGGGTTGATGTCAGGGTTTGCACCGTTGGGTCTGTGACCACCAGATGCATTTTTTTTTGCACTGGCATCGCCTACAACCTCATTTTCAGAGTGCTTCCAGTGCACATTTCTCAAGCGCTTATTGTTGCTAGGTTACAAAAACATCCAGCATACATTTCTGCACTCCTTTATTATGAACTTCAAGTCTCCACTTTAGCTAGCTTCCAGACACGCATTTAATGTCTTCAGTTTGTTCTCATGAAAACAAAAAGACAAAAAGCTATTTTAATATAAAGAAGGCACTTCCGAACCCTCTGTAGTATCTATATCCCTTTAGGATGTGCTAAATTGAAATGATTGACCGATAGAGGGATAAGTGCACGTAGACTATGTCATATTTCCGTCCTCACATAAAAATATTAATGACTTGTTCAAACAGACTAAAGAAAGCTAAGTGACCCTTAGCTCAGTTTTCATGAGGCCAAACTGCAGATGTAGGTTTCTTGCTTGAGTGCTGAGTGCTGTCAGCACTGATCTTCATAGGATTTGTATAGAAAATATAGTTACAGAAAATAGAAAAATATTTCAGCACAAAAAACGCATTTGGTGGACACAGGCCTTTTTTCCCCATTGCTTACATGAGGCAACAGTGTGTTTTAATGTTTTTGTGTATTTTTTTAAAAAAACAGTGCTTGTGTGGAAGGGAATTTATTTAAAAATGAAGAAGGAAAACCTGTTTGAAAAAAATACCTGTGTACATATTGACTTGGAACCTTATATCTTTTCATTTTTGCTTCCTTGTCTTTTATTTAGTGTTCACTGAACTCCAAGAGGTTAAAAGATTATTTGAAAACTAAAGCTATATTTTTATTTGCTAAACAATGAAAAACAGACTTTCTGTTCCTTTCAGGAAAGATGAACATTCTTTTTGGAGGTCTCAATGCCCCATGCTACATAACTTTCTGCAGAGGTTATATTCAGTATTATAGTTGGTATATTCAGGGCGGCACGGTGGTGCAGTGGTTAGCACTGTCGCCTCACAGCAAGAAGGTCCTGGGTTCGATCACCGGATCACCCAGGGTGCCTTTCTGTGCGGAGTTTGCATGTTCTCCCCATGCATACTTGGGTTTCCTCCCACAGTCCAAAGATATGCAGATTAGGTCAACTGGCTATCCTAAATTGGCCATAGGTGTGAATGCAAGCGTGTGTGGCTGTTTGTCTGTGTTGGCCCTGTGGTGGACTGGCGACCTGTCCAGGGTGTAGCACGCCTCTCGCCCAAAACGACTGCGGAGATTGGCTCCAGCTTCCCCCGCGACCCAGACGGATAAAGCAGTATAGATAATGGATGGATGGATGGATGGATGGATGGATAGTTGGTATATTCTGTATTACTAATGGTAACACTGCACAACAAAATTTTGTCTTCTTGAACACTGTTGGGTGTTTCTTATAAATTTTTGGGTGCTGATTATGAATATCACATCAAAATTTACCAATCATGTACCGATTCAGAGAAATCTTCAGTTTTGTCATGATTTTTTCTTATATTTGTATCCTAACATTATCGCTCCCGTAAGTGACTTATCAACAACGGTTTGTGCAGCCTGGGCATGTCCAGGCATGGAATCAGGCCAGGTTGGA
>JAQQZR010048904.1:0-18284 GCA_030068235.1 Notoglanidium macrostoma
TGAGGTCCTCAGAAATCTCCTTTGTTTGTGCCATGATACACTTCCACAAACATGTGTTGTGAAGAGCAGACTTTGATAGATCCCTGTTCTTTAAATAAAAGGGGGTGCTTGACAAATGGCTTGACTTTTCAAGGTATCAACAAAGAATCTGCAACCTTTTGATCAAAGTAGTTATGGCAGCTCATAAAAAGTTCACATAGGTACTGCAGTGTGAGACCATTCAGTGCATTGTAGTAGTGGTTTATAATAGTTGCATTTTATAATCAATGCAAAAATTGACTGGAAATCAATGCAATGTGGATGAAATTGGTGTGATGTGCTCATATCTTCTAGCTCTAGTAAGGACTCTCACTGCTGCATTTTGGACTAATTGGAACTTATTTATCCACCTACTGGACAGAAAACAAAAGCAAGAACTAGTTTTTCTGCATCATGTAAAGGCATCATATTTCTTATCACAGCAATATTTCTGAGAATAAAGAAGACTGTCCTAGTAATATTATTTACATGAGCTTCAAATGACAGACTGGAGTCAATAATCACACCAAGGTCTTTTACTGCTGCACATGGTGAAACAGAAAAGCCATCCAGAGATACTATGTAATTAGATAGCTTACTTCTAGCTTCATATGGTTGTAGTATAACTACTTATGTCTTATCAGGATTAAGTAGATGGAAGTTAGTGAGCATCCATTGTCTAATGTCCTTTAACACTAGAAGCGCCGAGCGCCAGTCATTTGAACGCAATGACCAAAAAAACCCAAAAAACTTTGCACTCGATCAAATTCCAGGACACTCCTTTCGTGACTTTTCCTAGACTTGTGCATGTTATCGCCCAGCACCCTTAAATTTTCAAAATCACACTGGCACAAGCTAGTTTAAAGGTATTTTGCTATTATTTGTGTGAAATTGCGGACAGGTGCGTGTTCGGCCATACTGCTTCCTGCCTTCCCGATCCGCGATTCTCTTTTCTCTCAGCAGATGCCGCATGGGCCATATACATGTGTGCATATATGTCTGTGTGCGCACGCGTGTGCGCAAATGATAACAATAACTTACTTTAATAAACTTTGACCCGTGGATTTTTGTTTCATGTAAGTCTGCATGGGTGTAACTATTGTCTCTAATTTTTGCACCACTTGGACCGTGTGTAACTAATCATCACGATCACGTATCATCATGGTATTATTTTACAGAAGCAATGGTAAAATTCAAACGTTTTAAAAGTGGATAATTAATATATGCATGTGTGCTTCACGTCCATGTGCATAACTATTATGATTCTGATAGTTTGTGTGTAGACTATGGTAAGCCCAGTATCGGTAACTGAGGGCAATTGGCAGGTGATAAAAGCAGATGACAGCATGGGTGGAGCTGTTATGATCATTAACATTCCATTATGATCAATGTCGTTTCAGTGACATCGAGAGCTATAAATAAGTCCACAGGTATGTCTACACCTCACTGTGTAGTTGAGCGGCTACACAGTTTGGGCGATTGCACGGTGCATTATTTATGATGACTGGGAGAATGAGATATACCCCACAACAAGTGCTGGACTTGCTGTGGAATATTGATGAGATGAAATCGGAGGGCGAACAATGTGAGGTGTCAGATGGAGATGATGAGAGAGAGGGCGGAAGTGAATCGAATCTGAATCTTAGGTTATGAATCAGACTCTGAAAATGAGTATGCTGTGGACTCATTTCAAGAGGCAAGAGATGGCACAGTATGGGTTGAACAACCGGCTAGAAACCCTCGGGGTAGATTGCGAGAATGCAATATAATGAAAGAAACCCCAGGGCCCACATGTTATGCAAAAGACAATATTGCAAGGCCATTGAGCAGTTTACTGTGTTTGATTGATACAGAAATTTGGGGAAAGATTCAAAAATCTACTGAAGCAGAAGCTGATCGAAACAGTGCTGATAAATTCAAGCTGACAGCTTATGAGCTGAAAGCATTCGTGGGTCTCATTTATTTGAGAGGTATTACAGGCAGTAAAAGCATGAAACTGGATGATTACTGGTCTGGTTACTGGTCGACCTTTTCCTGAAACTCCTTCCCCGCCTGCGAAAAGGAGACAGTGTCAAATTGGCAGATGTTCAGGGAATAAAACTTGTTACATCTGTCAGACATGTAAGAGACTAGTCTGTGGCAAATGCTCCAAGAATACACCAAAGCTGTGCTTGGAATGCTGATAAAGCAATGCAAGCGTCCTGAGCAAAATTTGCTACTTTGAAGTGAACTTGACTGAAGTCGGTCAGCAAATCAAACTACTGGAGAGTATTACTCCACTGTATCAAATCGGCAGATGTTTAGGAAGCAAAACTTATGACCTCTGCCAGAAATGTAAGCCAAATAAAATGTAAGCCTTTGAAAGGCGATAAAGCTACTTGCAAAACATCAGCCTACGTTGAAGGGAATTTCTGAGTTGGTCAAGTGACCAAATGATTCATGGCACAGTCGTTAGGAGGGGGTCGGGATCACACCTAGGCTGTTGTTCTAGGCTGTCGGTCAAGTATGTCTCCAGAAGAAATGGAAACACAATACCGCGAGGCGGAGGCTCAACATTCCCTGCTTGAGCGGGCTGTGTAAAGGGGTTACAGCATCTCGACACGCAGGACACTAAATAGCTCATGAAGTACTTTGCTATGTAATTATTTGCATTTTTTATTTTATATTCTTCCTTAGGTGTCTATCTTGTCAAATGTGTAATTCATTTTTTTCTAACAAATTTACTATAAAATACACATTCTATATTCTATACAGCCGTTGATTCAACAAAAATAAGTTTTTTTGTGTGCTGTGATTCGCTTTCAATAAATGGTAAAAATGCAGACCCTACGCTATTTATAGTAAAAGCACTTCCACATCCACTACACATACAAAAGCACTACACATCCACACAGCTTTGACACAAATCACGGCCAGGTGCGCCGCGTTTCCGCTGATTACACGTTTGGGCCGTTGCCTACCAACATTGAAATGGAGCATAATCATGGTGTTTGATTCACTTGTGGCAGCCTAATATTCACTGTTTAGCTATAAAGCTTAAAAAATGTCTCATTGTAGTTGTAAGATAGCCACGTTGTGACAAACCTTATTCATTATCCAAGATGTAAGATAAAGATTAAAAACAAGTACTATGAAATTACTCTTGTTCAGATGATTTTCTCAGTCGAGTTTAATTCTTTAATCCAGAATTTATGCCTTTTGAAAAATCGTTGCCACAAACAATTTATAAAATTTACATAATCAAAACATTATGCAGAATGATAGAAGAGCTGGGAAACAAACCTTCTAATGAAATAATCACCGACTATCAACATGGAAATGAATGACACATTGGCTGAACACACCCTGATCTTATAACCAAACTATTTGCTTTGTGTAGCAAGCACCAACTAGTGATCATTATGTTTCAGTAAGAGTGTCCTATTCAAAGACTTAGCGGTTTTGTGAACGCCGAGCCGTGCTATAAGTAGGTCAAACCAGCGCGGAGCATACTAAAAAAGCCAGAGCATACTACTGCATCAGACATCACCTTTGCTGCTTTACAAACCTCTACAACGATACGCTTAGTAACCTCTGAGTGATGATGGTGTATATTGTTATGCCACATTCACAATTAGAAGCAATTTAGAGTCTATAATTCATGTCATACCAAGGACCCTGCAGCTCTGAGGCAACAATGCAAACATCCATCCATCCATCCATCCATTTTCTATACTGAGTATCCATTGTGGGTTGCAGAGGAACCTGAAGCCAATCCTAGCTGTCTTTGGGTGAGAGGTGAGATACACCTTGGGTAGCTCGCCAATATATCACAAGGCTAACAATGCAACCTGCTGTGTAATCTAATTTATCTACAAAATGCTGGTTGCCATTAAAATTTCACACTGAAGGGGCTCTCATATGGAGGTGAGATGCTGACAAAAGTATCTGGCAATCTGGCAAAAAGGCAATATTGCCTTTATTTCTTCCATTCTGACTTCACCAAAGCTCTACTCCACATCTGTTTACTTTACGGTCATGGACATCAGCCTGTCAGATGACTACAATTATCATGCTTATGGTATAATTTACACAAAATCAGTATTTCTGAGGTTTGCATTTAAGAATTTTATTTTTAAAATCCTGAAAGCCATTACACGTTTTTCAATTTCAAATTATGTTTTATGAAATGACCAAAGAAGTATTAAATACACCACATGAAAAAAAGAACCGTATCCAGTGTAACAGAAAAGTATTTGCCCTATTTTGTTAGAGGATTTCAGATTAAAATTGCGACGATGCCACAGCCATTTGTGGCAGAGCCTATGCATGTTTGTGGACCTTTTGAGACCTTATTTTTAGCCTTTTCTTTCCCATTTTCTGATCTTTTGGATTTAGTTCTATGCCTTTACTTTCCTGTAGTTCTTGACAACTTGCCTTATAGACAAATAAAGGCAAAAAAGGTCAGGACGTATCATTTCAGTGACAGAGCCTCATGGCTATCACTTCTATCTATCAACGTAAGGGCTAAAGAATGCATCCTCAACTTTACAGCCTTTAACAGCTTGTTTAGCACCTGCAAATTTTATGGCAAAATTTCTAAAATTGACATTAACAAAGATAAGAACTAATCAGCACTTACAGTGATGATATAGCCCAGTCTAATAAGACACACTGCAACACATGGTTCTCTTGAGAACCCTGGTAATAAAAGACAGGGATTTTATCACAATGTTTTCATTTGCAGCACTTTAAAAAATGCTACAGAGGTTAAACAGAGCACACACCATCTTACCTTTCGAGGCTGGTGCTTTTGTCATGATGAAATTTTAATTCATTAATTCATTTGAGAATCCTACTCAAACCCAAATAAGACACGTTATGATCATAAGTGCATTACTGAGTCATATTTTATTGTAAGAAATGATCAAAAAAAGGTTGGGTACATGTTTTGCATTTTGACATATTCATTGCTAGCTGAGATTGCTTGTCTCATTTGCCTTGGGCAGGGGCAGGTGCAGGAGCAGCAGCAGGAGGGTTGAGGAGCTGTAATAGTAAAAAGGGCAGCACAGATTGGAGAACATTGTTATTGTTGTTGTTGCTGTAGTAGGGGTAGTATGATGGCATGAATTGTCCTCCATATCCTCTGTAGTTCTGGAAAGATAGCTAGAGCTGTATTAAAGTAATTTGAGACAATATATAATTAACTTTTATCAAGTCCATGCACTTGATATAGTAAGCTGTGTTACAGACCTCGCCACTGGATGAGCGCTTCTCTCGCTCATGCTCATCATCAGCCTGTAAAAATATTCATTTTAGTCAAGTTTTTAACATGAACTTAACAAAGATAAGACCTAATCAGAACTTACATGAATAAAACAGACAAGTCCAATAAGGCACACTGCAATGACCACGACCTTCATGGTTCCCCTGTGATCCCTGACGATGAAAGACGGTTTATTCATTTTCAGGAACTTTCAAAAATGAAACAAAGGTTCAATCAGAGCAGACACTGTCTTACCTTTGGAGGCAGGTAGAAAGATTGAATATTGTGGAGACTGAGAGTCGCTGTGAATGCAGTAATATCTGAGAGCCTCCTTTTTAAAGACATATACAGCCCCCAACTAACCAATACGCAAGCATGGTCTTCTGTTTTACACCTTATTTGGCAGCTCATGCACAATACAAGAACATGGGATGATTCATGCTGTCAGCTTTACTGCCACTGTAAGGGTGTTTAGGTGAATTTGGGCTACACCTGAGCAAAACAAGTCATTGTGCAACATAAAAGACTTATACTGCACATATATCCATATCCATACATACATCAGTGATATGACATGTAAAGCTTTCACATTTCACAATGAGTTATTTTGCTCAAGGTGTAACCCAAATTCATTTATACACCCTTACAGCTGCAGTAAAGGTGTCAGCTTGAATGCTTCCATGTTCTGATATACACTACCATTCAAAACTTTGGATGCTGCAAAAGACTATTATAGCTGGACACAACTGATTTTTAATGAAATATCTGCACATGCACACTGTACAAAGGTCATCACTCCAGTGTTCCAATGGCTCATTGTGTTAACTAATAATAGGTTATCATGATGAAAAGGCTAAAACATCATTAGAAAACCCTTGAGCAAGTATGTTAGCAGAGCAGAAAATCATTGTGCTGTTTAAGGAAGTAATAAAATTTCACTGGGCTGCTTGAGTATTCGGAACATCAGCATATAAGAGTTTAATTATGGTCTCAAAATGAGCAAAAAGAAAGAGCTTTCTTCACAAACCTACCAGTATATTATTGTTTGGAAAATGAAGTCTATTCCATCTGAGAAATTGACAAGAAATTGAAGGTATATTAAAAGGTGTGCACTATGCCATTGACAGAACAGTGAAAACTCGGTCTAACTAGGATAGAAAAAAAAGGGGTAAATCCATCAGAGTCTCTAGGTTGAGAAGCAGACACCTCAAATGTCCTCAGTGCCTTACAAGTCTCATCCTCATCAGTGAAGAGGCAATCCAGGATACTAGTCTCCTAGGCAGAGTTTTGAATAAAAAGCCATATCTGTGACTGACCAATAAATGGATCAGGTTAAAAATGGCATGAGAAAACAGACACTGGAGAGAGCATGATTGGAAAAAGTGCTATGGAGAAACAAATCTAATTTTCACAGAGAAGAACAATTTAAAGGTGCAGAATAAATGAAAAGATGCTGTCAAGCATAGTAAAGGGAATCTTGAACAAGGAAGTTTATTACTCCATTTTACAAACCATTGCCAAACCCCAATGCTGATCAGTACCCATCAAACCAATCCAACTTTTGGGAATGCTTCAGGAAGCATGGAGTGAAGCTGATGAGGAATAGACTGGTCATGAAACTACAAATCAGTAACCTTGGTCTTGTCATAAATTCAGGTAAAAACATTTCTCTGTCTTGCCCTATGAAGATTCAAAATATTTTTCTGATACCACCCGAGACCATAACATCATTTTCATGAACATGTACATTGTGATGTTCCTATTACAGTACAAATTGTAAATATCTGTCTCTGCATGTGGGTTTACATAGTGCCTATACATTTCAAGTGAATATATTTCAAAATATTTCAACTTCTTATATTCAAGGTACTAGTTATGCACAGCTGCATCTTTTCTCAGAGAGTTGTATGAGCCCATACTATTGCATTTTATTTATTCATGTGCTTTGATTTGGAAATCTTTACATGTGTTATTGCATTTCTTACTTAAAGTAATTAAAATTACTTTCTTGTATAATTAGCAAACACTATGGCATTTAATTTTTCTCACACATGGTAAATGACCCAAAAACACCCCAAAGCAAAGATATAAAATAGGATTGTACTGCAGTGCTTGCTAGAAGTATGGGCTATGCTTAACATATTCTATGTATGTTTTTTTTTTTATTAATTCAACTAAAGGTTCAGGTTAAGAAGATACTACAATCAGTAAAATAACACATCTCTGTGTTTGGTCTCAGTCTTGACCATGTGTATTGTTGGTATTGTATTCATTTTGCAATTTATTTGATGAATAAAGGTATAACCACTCCAATAACCAGTCTTTACATCTGCGGTGTGCAGAAAAGCATCTCAGAGTATAAGTATCGACCAGTGAGTTTAGCAGCAAGAAGTAAAGTAGTGGCTTCATCCCAAAACCATAAGAGACGTCTAGCGCTTTGTTGGACTTGTTCATTTTTATCAGGTAAACAATGAAAAGTTTAGCAAAGTAGCTAATTTAGCAACTGCCACATATTAATATATGAAAAATTGATTCCCATTGATTTCGCATTCCCATAGCTCTTATTTTAAAATAACTACACTGATAATTTCAAGCTTTTTTTAAATACTTGTTTATAAGTTTTTATCTTGTTATGTGCTCAGAACACAGCAATAATAGAATGGCTGACATGGTAGAAATTTCTTTTAAATTGGATCATAGTGTTGCACATTCAGAACTCAATATGAGATTCTTCATTTTGAGGTGATCTCTTTTTGATAATAATTCTGAATCGTACTAAATGATAGATGGACTGAATTGTTTCCAAGAAAAAAAATCTCAATTGAAATCAGAGGTTAAAATTAATTTTATTTCCATAATTAATTACACCATAAAGAAAGGTTCACTACACAGTGAGATGCATTATAAACACTAGGTCTGTATTTCAAATCACAATTTTATTTTTAGGAAATGCATTGTTAGCATTGCTATGCTTTCTTGTCTCATTTGCCTTGGGCAGGTGCAGGGGCAGGTGCTGGGGCAGGAGTGTTGAGCAGCCGTGCTAGCAGAAAAGGCAGCAGAGTATTGAGAATGTTGTTATTGTTGTTGTTGTTGTGGTAGTAGAATGGGTATCCTCCATAGAACTGAAAATATATAAATTCTTAGGGTTAGAGATATAACAAAGAATGTCTCAGATAATCTAGCATTTATCTGTTAATGTGTGGATGATAGGTCCAGCTATGTTACAGACCTCACCGCTGGAGGACCGCTTCTCTATCTCATGCTCATCCTCAGCCTGCAATCACATCTACATTTTAGTGCAAAGCTTCTAATTCTGCACTGAACAAAGAGAAACTATAAGAACTTATCAGCACTTACATGGATGGCACAGACAAGTCCAATAAGGAAAACGGCAATAATCACAACCTTCATGGTTCCTCTGTGATCTCTGACAGTTAAAGTCACAGATGTTAGCACTGTTAGCTCATTTTTAGAATGTTTCAGAAATGCAGTTTAACCAGAGCGAATTATCTCACCTTTAGATGCAGGTAGGAAAGAGTGAAAATTCTGAATCTCAAGTAACCAAGGACCTGATTTTTAAAAGGTGTTTGAATTCAGAACTGGCCAATCAGCACTGGGGATATTCAGAACAAAAAAACAAAATCACTGAGCATGCAATCCTCACATGAGCATCACTCCTAATTTAGCAACAAAATATATGAGCTGTTTGCTTTGTTGAGTTTGAGATACAACTGAGCTACACAAGTGATTGTGAAATGTTTTGACGGAAAGATGGATGGGGAGAATATCTGGTATTCTTAGTGAAGTGCTTTTGCTGCTGAGCATGGAGAAGTCAACTAGGAGGGGAGTGGTCTGGTGAAACAGCCATGAGTCAGATACTTCGTTCACTCAGGTTTGTTGATGGTGGAGTGGCTAGCCATTTTATGTCCCAAGGTACCCTCATGTCTGTGTTACCTTTTGGCTCTCCCTTTTGTCATAGATAGACTTGCTGAGGTTCCTGCTTGAACTCAACACATGATATACACTTTTCTTAACCATTACCTGGCAATGAGCATACCCAACAAGCTATGTATCTCTCTTTCCCTCTCTCTTACTCTATCTCTCTCTCTCTCTGGGAAGCTGCACATGCTATCATTGAGATACCAGTGATCCTAACCCCTCCTGCTCTGTAATGGCATTAGGGTTAGGGTAAATATTATTGACACAAGCAGTTCTGTTTCAATGGCTTAGGCTTACAATAACCTACAATAGCCATCATAACTTTAGGGCTTCAGTTGCCAGGAAGAGTCTTGCACTCAAGCCTCCATCAGTGAACAGTTGATAATGTTAACAAAATAAACTTCATGTTAAAATTATAGTGAATTTCACGCTGCACAATTGAACTTTTGACCATATAGCACACAGTTATAGAAGCTGCAACCCCGGATAGATTTCTGGACAAATTTATAGATTCATAAGTTTAGAGTTTATAACCAGAAATGTATATATTTCTGTGAAGCTGTTTTGTGACAATATCCACTGTTAAAAGTGCTATACAAATAAAATTGAATTGAATTGAATGTAGGTTATTTGGACCCAATTTCCATCATGACTTCATGGGCTGCACTAATCCAACACCCACAACTTGGGTTTGGTTGTCATGGGCATTGGGTTCTGTCATATCAGTACCCATGGAGTAAGACTATCTTCAAGATCGCCACTGTAATGTCCAAGACTAGGAAAAGGCAAAATCAAGACCAAGTCTTAGGGAGATGAAGGTTAAGTCAAGATGAAGATAAAATGAAAGTAAGACTGAATCAAGATCAAGACTAAAAGCCATCAAGCCCTTACAGCAATTAATTTGCTTCATCTGTACATTGCACCAGTGATGAGGCTGTGTTCAAAAAGAAGGAATTAACTTCTTATCAAACAAAAAACTTTCAACAAATGACAAAAAACAACAAACTTGTTCTTGTGCATACAAAAACACAAATGTTTTAACAAACTTTCAGTTGAGAACAAGACTGTACTCCAAGACAAGTTCAAGTCAATACAGAATATGTTCTGAAACATACAAATTATAGAGTATTTTCTCTGCAGTGCTGAAATTCACCAAAATTTAACAGCCTTTTATAATCCATGTGAATATCAAGTTCAATCCACACACCCCTGACTACATCATATTCTTTCCTCCTTCCCCATTTGCTTTTACCTTACTTTACTGTTATGTTGTCTTAGTTATGTTATGATCCTCAGCCTTATCATTTAATTGTGAAAAAAGTGTCTTAAACAACTAGCTGCAAACAGATAAAAACATTTTTATTTTTTTATTTTTTATTGTTAGTTAGGAGAATGAATAAAGGGCCTAGAATCAACCTTTCACATTTAGGCTACATTCACATTACAGTTGTTCAATTCAGTTGCTCATTTATCAATTCCGATTTTTTGCTCAGATCAGATTTGCGTATCTTTATAGTTCACATTCATAATTACAAAGGAGCTGTATCTACAGTAATGAGATACAGAATACAGAATCATCACCTCTGCATCATGTCATATTTGGCATGGAAGTCAGAAAGTCAGCACAAGCAAAGAAGGACTGAAACTGTAAGAGTGGTTCACTGAATTTCAGTTACACCTGAACAAACAAGTCCTTGGGAAACATGTTTTGAAATCATATCCATAATCACTAGCATGTTGTAGTGTACTCAACATTGTACTGTTGTACTCACCTTTATAGATGATTCATCACAAACATCTTCATGGATTATACATCACTAACAACATCACAGATTATTCATCGCAAATACCATCATAGATTATTACTAATGTAAATTGTTAAGTAGTTAGATTAAGATTGTCTTTATTAAGCCTGGCCAAGAAACACCTTTTGGAGAGAAAATTATGTTGTGTCCATCAGTTTACTTTATCTTACTATTTAATGATAATTATAATTTGTATTGAGCCTAATTAACTTTGTAGGCCCTCAAATTTTCATTTAAAGATTGTATGGCAGAGAATTAAATTATAGCTATATTAACAAGCATTTGACCTTGTGATGACCTTGACCCATTGTTTGGATCACTTCCCAAATCTCTTCAGTTCATGTGCTGTTTCCAATAATAATTCCGTATTATTCCATATCACACACATGTCACTCATCACACAGCACTAAAAATCATAATTCCTCCACCACCACCACCTAGTGGCTGAGGCAATAAAGAAAAAAAGAAAAAAAAAGGAAAAAAAAAAAAAGACAGGGACTGGAAATCCAATAGTGTTATTTATTTATTATTGCTTTTAATTACTTCATAAAGTGAACACAGCTTACTAATCTAACCTTAAAAAAATCTAGTTTTTTTGTTTATTTTATCAAAACATTTTCAAAATTTGTACAGTAAGTTTCACTGATGTGTGTTATGTTCATTATGCTTTAATTGTCTTATATAATGCATAATACAAATAACAAATATTATGTTTTGGTGTATGAATGAGTCTTTCTAATATTTAATTCACTGCTGCATATTACAAAAACAAACCAAATCATATTTGTGTACAATGTTTTATTGTAGTACCATTTCTGTCCAATCATCAAGAACATAAACACATGACTTTGGAACTGATATTAGCTGGGCAGGTTTTGATGAATAAATGCTTTTAAGAGCCCTAAATTTAAATTGTCATTACACAAAACACTGTTCAAACCACATTTAGGTATTAATTATATGCTTTCATCAGAAATGTGGCTATTTTGAACTAAAAGCCAAAATTTTCTGAACAAATCCAGGACAAGAAAAAGCAGAGTTTAGCGCCCAGCTGGAAGAGGAGGTGGTGTGGAAGGTTCAAGAGCTGAGAGAAGATCTTGCAGGAGATCCTGGGTCAGCTGGTTCAGTAATGGAATAATGAGCCACACCTGTTTATTACAAACACATTTACATTTACACATTTGGGAGACATAAAGCAAAAAACTACATTTTTAGTTTTTTTTTATTTAAATTAAAGAATGGGTTTGTTTTAGAACTTTGTGCAAATCTCATCAGAGTTGGAGAAGAGCGAGTGAGTCTTATGCTCAGGATCTGTTTCAGGCTGAAAGACAGGAAGTTGGTAAATATGCAGACAAATGAAGAAATATGAGACAAATGCACTACTTACAGTTAAAAAAATATTTACTTGGACAGCCAAAGCCAAGCCAATAAGGCACAACAACGAGACTGCAGTCGTCATATCTCTGGGTTTTTTCACTTCCAAAAAGGAAAAAGAAAAAAGGTTTTGCATAAATTTTAATGATAATCATTCATATAAGCAGGAAAATCACTTACATCCTCTAATAGGCTCTTTAGTCTTAGACTAAACTAAGCCATGTTTATCTGAACCTATTACAGTACTTAAATATGATGAGGAAAGATGATGACAACACATCCTTCTCCATGTTTTGCATGGGAAATTTCCACATAGGCAGACTGCAGTAAGAGAGATAATACCAGCCATGTAGAAAAACAAGAAGCTTTACATATTTCTTTAGTCTGTGGGGAATTTAAACATTAATACTGATCAGTTAAATAATTGCAAAAGTATTACAAAATGCACAGTGAAAAGCATTTATGATGATAGGAAGAAATAAGAAAATCCACCTTTTTTTCCCAGAAAATTACTGAACATATCAACTTGGCAACCTCAAGTGATCGCACTATTAACATTTAACTTACCTTTGATTTCTTTTTCTCAAGATTTTGTTACTTTAGCTTTTGTGAAAATATGATTAGAACATTAGCATAATTAGCTCAAAATGACGAGTCAAGAAAAAAGAAGGAAAATAGAAAACACAAGTTAACAAAACTAAACAATCAAAAAATCTGTTAATCCACAACTGAAATACAACTGCTGAAAGTTAAGTACAGAGTAATAACTATACTTTTGTGAAAATATTCAGCATGAGCAGTACAACAGCCAGGTTAACAATGTCTTCCTTTTTTTTTCCAATTTCCTATATGACTCAATGTTGGTTTCTATATACTACTACACCTGCAACATAAAATCATAGCTGCAGACTAACTAACTCTCCGAGCCAAACTCAAACCTAGATATAACTTAACACTTATATATGTATAAATCTTTTAGCCAAGAGTACACCAATAAAGATGGTTTGCCCCTGATGTTTATTCATTTTATGACTGAGATCTGAATATAGAGATTGAGAGTCAAACATGATAGAAAAAAGTAAAGATTATTAATTGATTTCAGTTTTTAATGAAATTTTCTTAATTTTTCACCACTATGTCATAGTTATGAAAAATAATTCCATGAATAAGATTTAATTTGCATAAACATTTTGAGGATGGTGGAGCCCACTAAATTTCCAAGGCAAGTCTGAGAGTGTGCATATTGTTTCATAATTATTACTTCTTCACATCTATGTTTGGTCATGATTACCTTTCTTGAGCAACAGTGCTGGTTGCCTAACTATCTGTATGGAGTATAAATAGCGAGGCAGAAGCTAGAGACTGAGCTTAGAGAAAGAGGAGGTAAGTAACTTCCAATGATAGTGTGAAGAGTTTAGTTGAACAAGATCCATATATTGATGCTTGAATTTGTACAAATGAAATCCTTAAAATGCAACATAAATTAGAATTGATTTTTTTTTATAGAGGAATCTTAACACTGTGAAACAGAAAGTGCTGAAACACTTGCATTAAATTAATTTGAAATTTTGTAGAAAAATATGAAACTTTTCTGATACCTATTTGCAATTAGCAATGCAAAATTGTGTATAAAAATAAGGTATTTATTTGACTTGCCCTTATATTATAGCTTTAACCTGTTATTTTCACAGCAGAAATGGGTGTCCTGTTTTTGGTGGCATTATTATTTGTTGGAGCTATTGCCCGTGTGAGTAAAACATTTTGTTACTTTTCTTAAGTATAAATTACAATTAATAAGTTCTTCTGTAATATTATCTCATGTCTAAAATGGGTGTATGTGGGTTACATTCCATTTGGCTATTTTATAGAAATGAAAGAAAATTACTTTAATGCTTTATATCTACAGCCACAAAATGGCTGGCATCAAGGTCTGCAAGACCCTGGACCAACAGGAGGAGGTCCTGGACCAGTGGGAGGAGGATTTTGGCCAATGGGAGGTGGTCCAGGACCAAAGGGAGGAGGATCTGGACCAATGGGAGGAGGATCTGGGCCAATGAGAGGAGGTCCTGGACCAATGGGAGGAGGATCTGGGCCAATGGGAGGAGGAATTGGGCCAATGGCAGGAGGATCTGGGCCAATGAGAGGAGGTCCTGGACCAATGGGAGGAGGCTCTGGACCAATGGGAGGAGGATCTGGGCCAATGGGAGGAGGATTTGGGCCAATGGGAGGAGGCTCTGGACCAATGGGAGGAGGATTTGGGCCAATGGGAGGAGGATCTGGGCCAATGGGAGGAGGTCCTGGACCAATGGGAGGAGGTTCTGGACCAATGGGAGGAGGATTTGGGCCAATGGGAGGAGGATCTGGGCCAATGGGAGGAGGCTCTGGACCAATGGGAGGAGGATTTGGGCCAATGGGAGGAGGATCTGGGTCAATGGGAGGAGGTCTTGGACCAATGGGAGGAGGCTCTGGACCAATGGGAGGAGGATTTGGGCCAATGGGAAGAGGATTTGGGCCAATGGGAGGAGGATCTGGGCCAATGAGAGGAGGTTATGGACCAATTGGAGGTGGTCCTGGACCAATGGGAGGAGGTCCTAGACCAATGTATGGAGGTCCTTGGCCAATGAGAGAGGGTTATGGGCCAAAGGGAGAACATCATAGACCAAAGAATGAAAGTTCTGAGTTAATGGAAGGACATCACAAGTCAATGAATGAAAGTTCTTGGAAAACTGGAGAGCATCATATGTCAAGGAATGAAAGTTATGAGCTAATGAGGGACCATCATAGACCAAAGAATGAAGGTACAGGACGATCGGATGGAAGGTTTGAGCATCCAGTTGTGGTGAGATTAAATAGACTAATGTACTGATTCATGAATTTTATAGATTTTCCTATGAGTTGGGTTATGCGGATTTTCATGAATTTACCAAAATGATACACATATACACTAATTAACTTTATAAATTGTGTTGACTGACATACAGATGTATCTCTTTTAACAGCCTGGTCAGATGAGGACACTGGATCCTGACCAATCCAAAGGACGATTTGGTAACAGGAGCTCTCAGGGTTTGCCTGACAGAAAGGATGTAGAATCCAACTTCCCAGGCTGGCCGAGAAATGTAAGAGGGTTGAATCTGAGGGAATTTAGGCAGCTAACCTGAATATTCAATTCTGTATCCATAAGTGATGTAGCCAAATGGAATATGTTGTTCAGAATGAAGAGATAATGTGTTACAAATACAGATATGAGCAGAAGGTGCACTATTTTTTTTTACAGAAAACTTCATATAACAACAAAAAATTGATGAATAGGTTTTACTTTCACATAGGTGTGTGGTCAGATGTAAAGCTTGCAGGACAAAGATAGACCATGCTCATTAACGTGAATGTAAAAGACGCATTTATAGGGCTTTTTCATTAGTAACTGCACAAGTGAGATTTTAAAAAGTTTAAGTATGACCAATTTGGGTTTAAATCCAAACACAGATATGAATATTGAAATGCTTTGCAGATACATACAATTTGGGAATGTTCACTTAAAACAAACCCCAGTCCCCAGGTTGACCAGTGATTGGTGCACCCAAATTCCAAAACTCAGCCAAAGTAACAAAGTCTTAGTTCATACAAACTTCAAAAGATGAACAGTTTTTACACATCAATGGTAATTCTGTGAAAGTTTGATTCCAATGTTTTGCACAGGATTTTGGATCAATGAGGCCTTTAGATTTAGAGGCACACAGAGGAGGACCACACGAGGGAGAACTACACAGAGGAGGACCACACGAGGGAGAACCACACAGAGGAGGACCTCCCAGTGCAGGAGGACCATCCAATGTAATCCAATCAATTACCTCTCTCTGTAATTCAATACCAGAAGTCATAATGTGTTCATTTACACAGACACGAAATTATATTATAGCAAGTGACAAATATCTTGAATATGGCAAATTGATCTATTTCATATTATGACATTAGAATAAATCAAACATAAGATTATCCAGCTTGTTTGTAGAGTCTTTTACATATTTCAAGCTTTAAATTGTCTTATTTTATTGGCATGTTTAAAATTGGAAAAATGATCCACCAATAGAAAAAGACTTTTTCAAGCTTGAAATAAGTACAAATGTGCAGAAATCAGTTCAATAACCGAATATATTTATAATAGTTTAATACTAGCTAAATTTGACCATAATAAACAATTTTCACTTGCTAAAATGTTATTTTCTTTGCAGTTTAGTTTCAGCATGTAAAACATAAACATGAAATTAATGCTTTACCAGCAAAATTAGTTTTACCAAATGTTTCACCAAACTCATATCGTATTAAAATGAAAAAATGGACACTCTAGTATAAAATTCACCCCAACATGTGAATTCTGTTCCAGCCCAACACACAGTTCATCCCTATTTTTAAGGTGAGATGTTTAAAAAGTTATACGATTATACTGTAATATGCATTATATTATTATGATTATCTTTGCAATAACTGCTCTTATATGGCTTTGCACATAGGTGGACAATGTAACACTCGAGGTGATTATTACAATTTTTTATTATTATTATTATTATTATAATTATTTTAAATATAAAATGATATATTTTATTTTTTAAGACACATTGCAATCATATGAGGAAATGCAAAAAATGCAAAACATTTATTTTTACCTTTTTTAGGGTCTCAATATCACTCTTCCCCTGAAAGAGGTAATGACATTATATTTAATGTCAAAGAAAAAAAATCAACTTTTAACTTTACATATAGATAAATTCTTCATAATAGTGACTTTTTACATCTTTTTTTACACAGGGCGATAATGTTTTCATCTTACCAACAGTATGAACTTTTGTCTTCTTGCTTTACAAGTCCATGTGTATTAAAAACAATATATTTCTACTTATATTTGTACTGGGTTTTTAAATAATTATTGTTTTTAATTTAATTCTCAGATGCAAGGAGGGCCACAGGTAGACAACATCTTCCAGTTTCAAGCAAGACATTATTAAATAAACATTAATAAAGCAGGAATAAGATGATTTGTTATACTTTTACAGATGGACATGAATGCTCCTCAGGAGTTTGTGGTATTTAAACTCATTTTTGTTATTTGTACTAACTGTATGTTTACATTTCACTCAAATGTCTGAACTGATTAATACAATTCTTTTTATTTTTAAAGTATGGAGGCATGTTTGGTGCTCAGGTAACACCCACACACACACACACACACACACACACACACACACACACATACACACACAGACACACACACACACACACAGATAATTCTTATGAATTCATGTGGGAATACTTCACTGTTTTTCAGTATTATTTTATTAACTTATTACATCATTAGTAAACTCACTTTCCCTCTTGTGTTCAGCCCTATTTGAAGATTGCCTACAACCCCAATGCAACGGTAATTAAAATTCAATTCACGTTATCTTTATAGCATTTCTGTCATAATGAATGAAAAACAAACAGCTTTTTTTCCAACAGCAGAGGTTCTCACTGGAATATGGAATTATGCAGTTTGTAAGTAATTATTTGACCAGTAAATGTGAAACATATGTGTATCATTGTTCTCTTATAATTTTTCTAAATGTTTCTCCCTCATCATGTCTACCTTTAATGCACAGCTTCCATCTTTCCTGCAGGTCAGTGTGTCTAATGCGTCACTTACATTTACTGTATAAATTAAATAAAATTAACCTTTGTGTGTAACGCTATTTCTCTGTTTATTAATTTTTAGGCTGAATCGGGGAGTGATGAAGATACAGCGGTGTAGGATGAAAGACAAATCTACATCAGACACGATTTTACAGGTACCATCTGTCTATCTATCTATCTATCTATCTATCTATCTATCTATCTATCTATCTATCTATCTATCTATCTATCTATCT
>JAQQZR010048961.1:0-18277 GCA_030068235.1 Notoglanidium macrostoma
TAGGAGAGAAACGTTACTGGTTCGATTCCTTGGGCTGGCAGAATGTGTGGGCAGGTGGAGTAAGTGAATAATACTTTTCCTTTCCTTTCACTGCTTGGATGGGTTAAATGCAGAGAAAGAATTCATACCTTTGTTCAAGGTATTCCAAAATATCATGGTTTAATTTAATTCAATCATGTTTTTTTTTTTTGTTTAATTTAATTAACCCATTAAATCATGGTTATCATATCAATTAAATAAAAAAAATGTAAATCATTTTTTTACAAATAACCTATTAAGTTTTTCTGAATTAATCTAATTAATGATAGCCCCATGTTTCTTAAAAGAAACCCCTGCCTTATATATGTGTTATATATTACTTTATACAAACATCACTTATGTTAACAGAGTTAAATTGACAGTGCTAGATTGTTTTATGAAATGTACTGTAGTAACAACATTTTTATTTCTTGGGGGACATTCCACAGGTAAACACCCTGCTCTATCCTGACTGTCCTGCAGGGACACATTTTACATTAGTGGTACTGGAATATTAAGCAGCATACACATGGCATGAGCTATGGCATCACTGTTGTGTACACTGTTGAATTCAAAACTTGACCCTATTACTAAAGTGTGTTAGTTGTAATTGCACTATCCAGTGCAACCCAAATGAAGATGGGTTCCCTTTTGAGTCTGGTTCCTCTCAAGGTTTCTTCCTTTTGCCATCTCAGGGCGTTTTTCCTTGCCACCGTCGCCACAGGCTTGTGACAGAGATATATAGGGATATATATATAGATCTATATACAATCTATATATATATATATAGATTGATAGATAGATAGATAGATAGATAGATAGATAGATAGATAGATAGATAGATAGATAGATAAATTTATAGATTCATAAGTTTATATTCAGAATCTATATACTTCTGTGAAACTGCTTTGTGACAGTCTGTTGTTAAATGTGCTATACAAATAAAATTTAATTGAATTTAATTGAATACTAACTTCAATAAGCGCACGTTTCTGATCCAAAAGTCAGTCTGTTAATAACAGCATCTTCATGTGTATGTCTGATATTGAACTCTTTTCCTGCTCATGTTCATTCTCACTCTCATCCCTAGCTCTTGCAAGACTTTCTTATTTCACAATTGAACTATACTACATTCTGTGTTAATATATAAGTCTTTTAATACATTGTATTACTTATTATTTCAATTCATATAAACAGATACAGTTTCTTTGTAAATTACAAAATACACATTTAAATTTTTTTCCAAACATTGTTTCTTTCCAACCTAAAGAGAAATATTTCAAATTGGAGCACTTCATCTTTTCAGAAATATCCCAGTCATCTTTCATTTACTCTTCTTCATGTCTCAATAAAGTATAAACAAAACTTACATAACCATGTCCTTAATCCTAGACAGTTTGTTAAATTCTCTTCCACTCCGTGTGATAGTTTTTTGTGTCTGGTCTTCTGATAATGTTGGTTCATGTTCTTTATTGTATTGAAACTCTGTTGACTATGCCTGTTTTGTTCCTGTTTCTTCTTTAACTTCTGTTTCCTTTCTCTTTGTATGTTGCATCCAATTTTCCACCTGTCATGTTTTCTACATACAGTATACTCAGTCTCCAATTTTAAGTGTATATTTCTTTGCTCTGTTTTGCTTTCTTCTGCCATGTTCTTTCATTTTCTTCTTGTCATGATGGATTCTTACCTCCTGATCTGTTTCCCCTTGAGGTAGTTTGATGTTTGGCGATTTTGTCCTGATATTTCTGGACAACATCAACAATGCTGGCGTTTCACCTGATGCTCTATGTGGAGTATAGTGATAGGCCATCAAGATGTTAGAAAGTTGATCCTTCCATTTTTTTTTTACTTTTGGGGTAAAACTGTGAAGCATATGTGCTTAATATTACAGGTTTTCAGAAAAGCTTCTATAGCTTGTCTAACAAATTGTCTGCCATTGTCAGTCACAATTTCTAATAGATAGACAAAAGGTGCAAAAAGTTTCATCAGTTCCTCTTTAAACTTTTGAGAAGATATGTCTGAGATCTGAGACCCAGATAAGAAGTATAATAATCACAGTGAGTATGTACTCATTCTGAATCGGACCTACTAGATTGATTTCTGGTTTTCTCGAAGTACTCGATGGTAACTCTATTGGTTTCATATGCTGATCCTCTAGTAGTGGCAACTTGAGAGTGCAGAACAAACAGTTTCTAACCATTCTTTCTTCATCCAAATCCATGTTGAGATAAAATTTTGTCCTTAAGCACTGTTTTGTTCTAACCACTTCCTGATGTGTCTCATGTGCGATTTTCAACACTTTACTGATTAACAAAGCTGACACAATTATTATGTCACCTCTTAATACAAAATCACCATGAATCGAAAGTTCATCAGCAGTTATATATATCATGGGGGGTACTGTCATGGACTAGGCCATACCTCGTGTTTTTACATGGTGTCTCTCCATTTCACTTTTTCCTGTGTCTCCCATTTGTCTTTCTCTTTGTGTATGTGTTTGTTGTGGGCATGGCACTCCCTCATTTTTGCTGCCCTCCTGGTCACTGATCTACCAGCACAGGTAACATTATCAAACCCAGCAGCATATATACCCTGGTTTTCCATCCACTGCCTGCTTCACTGCTTTCCCTTGTTTCAGCCCCAGTTGACACCCCACCGCAGTGACCTGACCTGTTCAATTCCGGGTCTGGGCACACTCACTCCTCAGTCTGCCTCTGCTTACCCTCCTTCTGTCCTCCTACCCTATCTCCTGTCAACCCCAACATCTAATAAATCTTCTTCAGTTTATTCCACTTTCTGTGTTTTCTAAGTCATGTTATCTCAATCATTAATAGGCAAAGGAATTAAACTACCTTTATGACTTTCACTGAAAATGCACAAAACAATGTTATAATCAGTATGTGTAGTACATGTGCTGTGCTGTATGTGTTATGTTAACCACCAACAAATAACCATTTCAAACTGTCATAAAATATTATCCATTAACTGGCTTTCAAATGTATTACAAATAATTTACTTCTAATTAACAAAAGAGTAACACTTCAGTCATAAGTCATGAGTTCCTCTTTATAATACTGTTCCAGATCATCAGTAACTCATCAAGAATGAAGAATGAAGAACTCATCAAGAAAGTGTAAAAGGGACTCAAGACATTTCTCCTCCCCATCAGCAGAAGTTGGACTCTCCTGAATTCTACTGCAACCTCTGTTATTACATGCTTCAGGGTCACTTCCTGGTTTTCCACTGTATAAGCAGTCCGTGGACATTCATTAAATGCAGATAATGTGTCCATTGTGAGCCATTTATTCTTTCCCTCTTGTGGCCCTTGCACTGCCTTCTTTTTTTTCCTCTTGAATTGTCCTTTGGCTTTGATTGACTGGTATGTTGAATAATGACACATTAATGCTTCAGTTATTAGTACTGAGGTATTGCATATTTCACTTTATAGTACATTACATAATTAACTACTGAAGATTAAAATAGTAACACAGTCTTTAGTAGTGAATTGAAATGTACTGTTTATATTAGTTCATAACATATAATTCATTAATGCAACATTCGAAGGTAATTAAAACAACTTATTATAATGGCACATTATGAGGGCTGTCAAGTTAAAATTTCAAAAGTTAAAATTCTAAAGTTTAATTCTATTTATGAAAACATTTATGCTACTTTAAATCATAATTAGTTGAACAAAGATTAAATGTTTGCACACTGTTCTCTCATATTAAATGAAAGACTGTTTCTGTTATTGACAAGCCTTGTGTTTTGTTATTGTCATTGTGGTTTCCTGTATCTGTTTTTTGGACTTTTGATTTTGCCTTTATGCCTGCCCTTAGTGATTCTGGTTGCAGATTGCCTGACCTTGCTTCTGTTTTTGGACTTTGAGTTTGCCTGTTGATTTGTATCTTTGTCTCCATGTGTTAATAAGCACATTTACTTTAACTGCCATCTCCTACCTGCACATGAGTCCAGCCACACCCTATAAACAAACATTTTAGTTATTTTGTGACAGAAACAATACTATAATTATATCACAAACTTCAGTGTTTTTGATTAATTTATGTCTGTGTACCTAGAAAATTGTTTTGTTCGTCAATGATATTTTCTGGATTTTGTATTTCTTAGGATACCATTATGGATGCTTCAATATCAATACTGGTATTGAGTACCGGCCTGATAATCTGATATTTGATACCAGGTGATGCTACGTGACATAAGGCTGTCATGCTAATGACACAAAATAGCAGCAAATTGAAGTTTCACAACTTAAGTAAAGTAGACTGCAAACTGTGCTCTATGAAAATATGATGATAAGGAACTGAAGCATCTTGATACAATAGAAGTAACCTGATAATGTATGAGTGCTATTATATTAAATATCAGCAAGCATGTTGCATGAGCCAAGATGTACTGTACAACAGTTCCAGTCCCCAGATGACTATTGCCCCTAATAAAATTCCAATTCTAGAAATATCTTCTTACATTGAAATTGCTACTATACTACTATGGTGTGGGGAATCACCAGGGACATTTGAGTCATTCAGGTTCACAAGAATGGCCAGAGGTGGAGCATAAAAAAGTGGTGACATCTTGGATATTAGTATTCCACAAGTACTAATTCTGCAAGGCAAAATCTCAACTAGTTTCAATGAAAACCTCCCAGGCTCTCTCTTACTTAGCCTGAAAGGTTTCCGATGGAACTAGTAGCCTACTCATTCATTAACACTAGCTTTTATTTGATGAAGCCTCCTTACAACACAGGTAAATTAATGCTTTTGTCGCGCTTCCCGCTCTCCCCACAAGAACTAGACGAGCTGACGCTCCGCATGTTACCACAGCAACGCTGTCCAATGCGCTGACAACAACATCCGGGGTCAATGTCCCACTTCCGGGTCGTGGGATATAAACACAGAAGTCCCGGACTACTCTTTGCTCGTTCATGAATTCTAGTATGGTTCATGCTACTAGCGTCACGCTTTTCCCATGAGTGTTTTTCCTCTCGGAATTATCCTGGTCCGCTTTCCCGGTTAAGGTTTATTTTGGCGTTTCACTCCAAATGCCCTGTTTTATTTCCGTCATTGTGTATTGACATTTTAGTTCCGTGTTTGATTTCCCGCTGGACTTACTGCATTGCGCTCCAATCCGCGCTCCCGCTTTGCTCGTGCCGCGGCACGTGTCGGATACTCCGCGCCAGCATAACATAGACTGCTCTCTCTCTGCTTTACTGTTACCCTGCGCTGCAGCTGCCCGGACTACGCCCATCGCTTCCAGCTCCCACTATTCCCCGGTAAGACCATTGGCTCTCTCCGGTTCGTGCACGCCGCTGCACTTGTGGTTTCAACCACTTCGCTCCACCTGAACGTTACAGCATGAACGAGACAGTGCAGACCACAGCAGCCATGCAGGAACTCAAGACTATGATGGGTCAACTAATGAACACAGTACAGCAGCAACAAGCTATGGTACAGGGATTAAGAGATCACTATGCCCAGCTAGCCGGGGAGGTTCAGAAACTTCGTACATCCACTCCATCCGCAGCCGCAACACCCACGCACCTACCCAGCAGGGCCATAGCCACCACGCCTCGGCCAGGCGTGACAGCACTTGCTCCCCCACCCATTTTCACTAGTGATCCTGATGCCATGCAGGGATTTATCACCCAGTGCACTTTAATCCTGGGTCTTCAAGCCCCTCAGTTCCCGAACAAAGAAGCAAAAGTAGAATATGTTGTCACCCGACTCGGCAGTCATGCGCTGGATTGGGCCACCGCCATGATGGACCAACATTACCTGGATCTAGACACCAGTGCGGAGTTCTTCACCACTATGCACAAGGTTTTTGGTCAGGCCTCGCCCCAAAAGACGGCCACCTGCCGTCTCTTCCAGATCTCACAGGAGAAGCGATCCGTTCTGCCATCAAGTTCTGCATGCTGGCCACCCAGAGCCGCTAGAGTGACATCTCACTTGTCCCGGCTTTCTACCATGGCCTCCAGGAGGAGATCAAGAATGAGCTAGTGTACAGGGACTGGGGTTCGGATCTCGATAAACTCATTCGACTGGCACAAGATGTCGATGAACGGCGACACAAGAGGAGGCGAATGTGTAAGAGATCTCAGGAACTTTTCAGGACACCGTTCCGCACAGAACCATCACTTCCAGAAGCACCAGCCCACTCTGAGAACCGCCCCGAACCCATGCAGGTTGGCCGCTCCAACCTCTCCAGGGACAAATGTGCGTGACGTTTCCAGGAGGGGCTATGTTTATACTGTGGACAACCTGGTCACCTTATCCAGTCGTGCCCCGTCCGACCGAAGAATCCCAAAGACCGGAAACCCCAGCGCCTTTCCGGCCACGGGGCAGTACTGATCAGCGTCGTACTGCCTCACGGCTCCGTGGACCGATGTGAAGTTCCCATCTCACTCACTTGCTCCTGCAATCCTAACTTGCCACTCCAATTCAAGGCTCTCGTTGATTCTGGTTCCACAGTCAATCTCATCGACCGATCCCTGGTCCAATGCCTTCATATACCTCATCGCACCTGCGCCTTGTCGCGGTCGGTTACTGCTCTAGATGGACGACCCCTAGGTAAGGGTTGCCTTGACGAACTCACGGAACCTTTCATCTCCTATCTCTGGATAATCATCATGAACATTGTTCATTCTTCCTCATGGACATACCCAATGAACCCATTGTATTGAGATACCCCTGGTTGGCCACCCATCAACCTCAGTTTGACTGTGCTAAAGGGAAGTTAACCCACTGGGGCCAACACTGCATGGGTCACCCACAAGAAGGCCTCCAAGAGTTACCAGCCCCCGTTACCAACTTCACCGCCACTCTTATGGCTAACACGTGCATTGGGGAGGGTTCCCCTGACATGACTTTGGTACCTTCTGAATACCACAACCTCACCCAAGTATAGAGTCGCGCCTCCTCACTACCACCTCACAGGGAATAGGATCTAGCCATCGATCTCTTACCGGGCAGTACCCCAACTAGGGGACGTCTTTACTCCCTGTCTAAACCTGAAACCGGGGCCATAGAGGAATACATCTCTGAGGCACTCGCCCATGGCTTGATCAGACCCTCTACATCCCCCACGGCTGCCCCATTCCTTTTTGTGGGTAAGAAGGATGGCTCACTTCGGCCATGAATTGACTATCGCAGGTTAAACCAGGTCACTATCAAGAACAAGTACCCGCTACCGCTGATGGACTGCCATTCCATGAACCCTCTGCACCAGCCCAGTGTTCCAAGTCTCTCTGCTTCGTAAAGCCTTCTCCTCCTCATTGTCCACACCCACCACTGAACCTCCGCCTCCAAGGGACCTTGACGGGGAGCCAGTTTACACGGTTAGTAAGTTGCTGAAGGTCCGTCGCCATGGGAGGGGTTACGAATTTCTGGTTGATTGGGAGGGCTACGGCCCTGAGCACCAGTCCTGGGTTCCTCACCGAAACATCCTGGACCCTGCCCTCATTCAGGAATTTTATGACTCCAGGACTGACTTGGCTGGGCCGTCGGGAGCCAGCCCTTCGAGGGGGGATTCTGTCACGCTTCTCGCTCTCCCCACAAGAACTACACGAGCTGATGCTCCGCACGTTACCACAGCAATGCTGTCCAATGCGCCGACAACAACATCTGGGGTCAAGGTCCCACTTCCAGGTAGTGGGATATAAACATGGAAGTCCCGGACTACTCTTTGCTCGTTCATGAATTCTAGTCTGGTTGATGCTACTAGCACCACACTTTTCCAACGAGTGTTTTTCCTCTCGGAATTATCCTGGTCCACTTTCCGGGTTAAGGTTTATTTTGGCGTTTCACTCCAAATGCCTGGTTTTATTTCTGTCATTGTGTATTGACGTTTTAGTTCCGTGTTTGATCTCCCTTTGGACTTACTGCATCACACTCTGATCCGCGCTCCTGCTTCGCTCGTGCAGGGGCACGTGTCAGATACTTCGCGCAGGCATAACATAGACTTCTCTCTCTCTGCTTTACTGCTTCCCCGCGCTGAAGCTGCCCAGACTACGCCCATCGCTTCCACCTCCGTCTATTCCCTGGTAAGACCATTGGCTCTCTTCATTCGTGCACGCCGCTGCACTTGTGGTTTCAACCACTTCGCGCCATCTGAACGTTACAGCGTTAGATGAACTGGCACCAAATACATCCCTAGGTTATGTAAATTATATAACAAAACATAACCATTTTTTATGTGTTCACCTTCTTGTCACATCCAATGTTCTTTCTAATTTAGTAAATTAATTCCATCGAAACTTACATGAAAGTCCATATCTTTTCATGAAACTGCTTCTGACTACTGACATACACTATATCAAATCAAGTCAAGTGGCTTTTATTGTCATTTCAACATATACATGTAGTACAGTGTACAGTGAAACGAGACGTTTCTCAAGGATCAAGGTGCTACATATAAGACAACAGAAGTACAAAAGTTGCACAGAAGAAAACATATGACAACATAAAGTGCATGTGTGCAAACATGTGCAAACATGGCAAAACAACATAAAGTGCAAGGTGTGCAGGAGCTTCATGGAATGGGTTTCCATGACCGAGCTGTTGCATGCAAGCCTCACATCACCAAATCCATTGCCCAGCATCAGATGAAGTGGTGTAAAGCACAACACCACTGGACTGTGGAAACATGTTCTATGGAGTGGCGAATCACACTTCTCTGTTTGGTAGTTAGATGAGTGAGTCTGGGTTTGGTGGATGTTGAGAGAATGTTACCTGCCTGCCTGCATAGTGCCAACTGTGAAATTGGTGGAGGAGGGGTAATGGTGTGGGGCTGTTTTTCAGGGTTAGGCCCCTTACTTCCTTTGAAGGGAAGTATTATTGCTTCAGCATACCAAGCCTTTTTGGACAACGCCATGCTTCCACCTTTGTGGACACAGTTTGGGGATGGCCCTTTTCTATTCTAGCATTACTGTGCCCCAGTGCACAAAGCAAGGTTCGTAAAGACATGGTTGGATGAGTTTGGTGAGGATGAACTTGACTGGCCTGGACAGAGCCCTGACCTTAACCGCATCGAACACCTTTGGGATGAACTGGAACAGAGATCCCAGGCCAGGCCTTCTCATCCAACATCAATTCCGGACCTCATAAATGCTCTACAGAATGAATGGACACAAATTCCCACAGAAACAGTCCAAAATCTTGTGGAAAGCCTTCCAAGAAGAGTGGAAGCTGTTATAGCTGCAAAAGGGCTACCAACTCTATATTAAAGTCTATGTCTAGTTGAATTCAATGTCATTAAAGTCCCTGTTGGTGTAATTGTCAGGAATCCCAATTCTTTTCTCCATATAGTGTACAGTGCATTAGTTCTGAGTCAGTCCTAAGAAAATGAACTGTGTCTCGGTGGTTTGCTGTTCAATCAATCCAGAAATAACCAATACCTTCAAAATTCATCTTTAATATGTAGTGTGCTCAATTTCCCTCAGAAATTTGTGATTGTGGGCCACAGTCTCAATTCAGGGCATCCGAGGGTGCAAAAAAATGAGGCGGACTGAATCACTTGCTTGCAAAAATATAGAGGACTGCTAGCATATATTCTGTATCAAATCTATAGCATAGTTATGTGAGAGAAAAAGAGACACTAATGTGCATATGGTATGTGAATAATAGGCACCAGTTCTAAAATAATGTATTTCTCTGTTATAAAAATGTTTTTCTCTTTCATAGCTTGCATTAAACAGGCAAAATGAAAATAAGAGTGGCACGGGCTGCTAGAGCTTGCACAGTTGTCGGGCAAAGATAAACAAGGCATGCATGCTCACAGGCTCTGTGCAATGCTAGCAAATGGATGAATCACTGTCCCTGATGTGCACCTCCCCAAAAATTTAACTACGGATTCATTATTGTTGGTTTTTGTATCTAAAATTTCTCTTTATGATGTCTTAAAATGGTCTTCAAAAAAAAATCTTAATTTATGTTAAAAATTGTGCACTAAACCTGGAAGTGCTGCATGCCACTCATACAGACAAGTTAAAACACTTTTAATATGAATTCACCTGATTTGTAATCATGCAAGGTTTCTTTTTCCCCAGTAAATTTTTTTCAAAACATGAAACGTTTTGTTCATGTTATTCTCTGTTTATTATTTCTACAGCAAAACATAACACATAGTGCTTCTGTACATTAAAGCAGTAAATTCTGGCGTTTCATGCAACAGTGCCTCCTAAAGGAGATGCATACCTTATGTGCAAGTATAAATGCTTCACCCTAGGCAACCGTTGACACTGTACCCTACACCGTAGGATCGGCGCAGAAGTTGGCCTTTAAGGAATTATACTTGCTATACCACTCTGTAACAGTAGAGGGCAGCATAAGGCTGTTAAATATAGGCTGTTTTCTTTTCAGTTTTCTTGAATCCTGGGACCTTTGCTTTTGTGGAGAGATGTACAGAGTCGGCCAAAAAATTTATACACACTTCAGGAAAAGAAAAATTTGTATAAATATTTTAATGCTAAATTTATTCGGACATCACAAGATTAATACAAGTTATCTTTGGCCTCAAAAGGTGCTCCAATTGTTGGCCATTCCCAGCTAACAAAATGATGTCCTTACAACGCCCCCGAACATCCTCAAAATTCATAATAATGTTTATAATTAACGTCATATGGACATTATTGTGTAGGGTACTTGGAACGGTATTAAGAACAATTTTTCCTAGGTCTTTGCAATGACTTTACAACATCATGATATTTCAGGAACATTTACATGCATGTTGACATCAGCATGATGACGTTGTAAAGCTGCTGAGTATGTTGAAAAAACATCCTCTGTACTGTTCCCAGGACCCTACAAAATAACGTTCATATGACTTTGATTATAAAAGTTATGACTTTTGAGGACATTCAGGGGACATTCAGGTTGTAAGGACATCAATCAGACAATCAGACAATCAGTTCCTTACATTGCACTAGTAATGCCAATTACATAATCATAATAGACCATCGCTGAATCATTCATTAATATGAGTTTATGACTTTTGAGGTCCTATCTTGAACATTTCTATGTGATAATTTAATTCATTCTAGGATAGCATACATAAGCTATATAGTTTTTAACTCATGTGAAAGACTAATGTGAAAGACTAATTTAAAAGGTATTACTGCATTTTGTCTTATCATTTGAACATTACTGCTACAACTAGGTTGTTTTTTATATATGTAACCAGTTCAATGTTTTAAAACAAATGCAAATACACTTTTATTAACCATTTATTAAATAAAAAAAATCATACAGTACATTGTAGTGTCTTTCTCCGTCCATTGCAGAAAGACACCAGCAAGAACCAGAAGCGATACAGGAGTCTTATGAAAACCCCAAACGGGGAAGCTCTTTATTAACAGCCTTGTGAAATGGACAAGCTCTTACAAGACCTGCGTAGCTTTTCCGCTAGGGAGCAGCATGTCATCAACACACACAAGCACAAACGCACCAACTGGCCGACAAGCGGCTGAACGCTATCCCAAAGCCTCCCCTCCCGTGAATGGTAGATTTAAACTGAGTCCCAAAACACACACAGTAAACCTAAATATACCCAAACAATTCCCCAAAACATTAACTATAACTAAATATACAGCACCATTCACACAAAAACACATAAACATGAATGAACATCTCCCGCCCGCAATCACGCCGGGAAAACCCCGCCCATCCCAGAACCGTCGCTAGCAATGCCTTTACAGTATTAATTCCAATGCATGCCCAAACTCTGCTCATTCTTTAACTGTAACATTAAGAAACCTTAATTAAAAAATGTATTTATTTTCCAAAATCCAATAGCAATCTTTGCCATTTGTTAACAGGACCTGATAGGCCTATCTGATGTTTCCTCCACTATCCACTCCAACATTTTTTGCTAGAATCGGCCCGATTCTGATATTAGCATCAGATTGGTGTCATCTCTAAACATAGCTGTTACATTGGTGCTGCCTGGTTCTCTGGTTGGTTTCTTATATCTAGTGTATGTGTGTAGGTATGTTATTTTTGTGTTGTGCATGTAAACAATTCAATTTAATAAAATTTTATTTGTATAGCGCTTTTAACAACATTGTCAACAAAGCAGCTTCAGAGATGTATATAGATTCTGAATATAAACTTATGAATCTATAACTTTATCTAAATATATCCCTAATGAACAAGCCTGTGGCAACAGTGTCAAAGAAAAACTCTCTGAGATGACAAAAGGAAGAAACCTTAAGAGGAACCAGACTCAATAGGGAACCCATCCTCATTTGGGTCATACTGGAACATTGTGCTATATTCTGCCACAGTGCATATTTGCAGCTGATCACACTGTGCAGTATGCAAGACTGATGTGCTAAAGCAGGCAGTAATTTCACAGATAAATGATCCTACTCCTCCCTTGTAGCATCTTGAATGTGAATAACAAGGCTTAATATACCTGCAATATCCAGTAGGTGGTGATCTTACTCTGTTATTTACTCACCTGTTATCATGAGAGAATAACAGAAATAACCATTCCTAGTTAAGCAGAAGACCTACACATATGAGAGCTTTTGATATTTTTTTTATTTCTTTATTAAAGCATACAAATTAAGAACAATTCCTCCTTACCTAAAGCTACACCATTGTACAAATTGTACAACAACTTCAAGGTTTTGCTGTGCTGTAAGTATTTTTAGTTATATTAACACATGTTATAGCAGTAATTCTGAAAAGCTTAATTAAGGGCTAATACAGTAGGAAAGAAGAAACAAAGAGAAAGAGCAATATAAAGAGCATTCTTTATGTGAATGGCAGCTCCTCCTGCAAAATGACACTTTCAGCCCTTCTATGCTTCTGCAACACCCCAAGTACAGCTTCAGGCAGTGATTATAAATCAGTTTTGCACAAACTCTGATGAAAGTGAAATTTGAACATCAACTTCAGAATTAAATTCATTTCTGATCCAAAGTCAGCTTTTCATTCTTTAAAAAAAAGCAATAATCTGCTGATTGTTTTTCACTGAAGAGCTAAAGATATGAAAGAGCATTGCAGTTAAGGTTTTGCTTTCACTGTGATACATTTTCTACATGTCACTAATCATAAGTGAAAAGAAATCTGTGTATATAATAGTTCATGTTTTTTTGTGGTGTGATTACATTTCGCTCTGGCACCACAATTCAGCACACAGCTGAGTGTTCTTCATGACACAGGAATCAGACCATGACCAAGAAGTTCTTCAACAGGGAGATGCCCACTGTTCCTCCAAGTTCTGTGTTTTGATGATGTGATTAAATAAGTCCCATGAAGCGCAAATTTAAAAAATGAACAAATAAAAGTTAAAAAAAAATCTGAATTCAATTTGAATTTCACAAGAATCCATTACAAGCCATACTATCATAGGTGATTTTGTTCCATCTATGGTTGTATGCAGGCCAGTGAATTTAAAAAAAATAAATATTTATTAACAATGCAGTGAAACACAAACATCTTATCTTGCCCTACCCTAAAAGCATATGGGGCTGCGCAGGCTGAATTAGTGTCCTGCGAGGGCTCTCAAGCATTATGTTGAAATGACAGGTAGCTGGTGGGTTACTGAAGAACTGTTTGTGTGCTTGTAGAGCACAATAAAGGGTCACTGGTGTCTAAAGACCTTCAAATTAAGAAAGTTATTACAAAGGCACACAAGTCAAGAGGTGTTTTTTCCATTAGATGCCATTTGACCTGCACTATGGCTACCTCCTGGCTGGGACTAAGAGAAGTGTCACTTGTGAACTGGCATGGAGTGTCATCACAGAGTTCACAGTATACCTTCTCCAGTATAAGCCTAAAGTACAATATCAGTAGCTTGAGTGATTTTCTTCCTCATTAGTAAGCTCTTTGGAAAACAGCATTAACAGTTCTGAGTGATTTTCAGGCCCAATAAAGTAGGGTATTTGCATGATTTGAGTGCTTTTCATTATTGTCTGGTAGGGTCAGGATATCAGAACGTTATGAACTCTAGTGAGAGCTTTAATACACAGTCTTTCCTAGCTCTGAACGAAACTGCTCTAGCAGTCTGAAATGAATCTGGAAAGGCCTTGGCAAAATTGCTACACCTCCCATTAGCCTGTATTTGTTAAACAAACCCTTTTTATGTTTGAGAAGTTACCAGTTGTACAGAGAAGCTACCAGTTGGTGTCAGTCATGATCAGTAACTAAGTTAAAAGTCCTTTGCAAGATAAAAGACATTTTGGAACTTTCAGCACCACTGAATTTAAGTGGGTTTATGCATATTTTTAACCCTGTGTTGATTTCAGAAAACCCAAAATAAATGAAAAGTGTGCACCAAATTCTTGATTTTTTCTATTAAAGATGTATGTTGTACAATCCTTCTTCCCCAGAAAAAGAACAGTTAAGAGAAATCCGTCACGGAGGTGGGGTGTGGCTGGACACATGTGCAGCTAGGAGATGGCAGTAGAAAGAAACATGCTTATTAAACACAGAGGCAAAAGTACAAAAATGGAAGGCAGAATCAAAACAGTGAACATGCGTGGGTCTAACAATCATGTGAATAGACAGAACTAGGCAAGGCAGAAATACTCAAAAAGAACTAGATCCAAGTCAAAACCAACAAATCAAACACAGGAATCCAAGGCTTGGCAGTAGCAGACACTGAGACTAAATTAATGCTTCACAAAGGAACATGTGTGTGTGTGTGTGTGTGTGTGTGTGTGTGTGTGTGTGTGTGTGTGTGTGTGTGTGTGTGTGTGTGTGTGTGTAAATTGGATTGACAGTCATGTGACAGTCACATGACAGAGTCCGGGAGTATGTGTGTTGGCCATCTTGGCTGGGAGCATACTGGGAACTGTAGTCACAGCATAATGCAGAAGTGTGTCTTGCCATGCTGTGCATGACGGAGATGATTGGGAGCATGCTGAGTGCAGCCGAGTTCACAGAATGCACTGTACCCCCCCAAAAGGTGCTACTCCCAGAGCACCCAACGAGATTGCTCCTTCGGATGCCTGGGACTGTATGTGCGGGCAAGACAATAGACACCACCACGCAGAACTTTTGCCTAGATGAGGGCGTGGGCAGGAATTCAGGCATAGAGGCAGGTGTAACTGGGGACACTGGAACCAAGATGTGTTCTGTGACTGTGACTGGAAGATGCTCTGTGTCTTGAACCAGAACTGGAAGAGGTTCAGTGTCTTAAATAGGAATTGAATTAGAATATGCTTTGTGGCTTGCTCTGGAACATGTTCTGTGACTGAAATAGGCTCTTTGTCTATGAAGACTGGAGCTGAAACAGGCTCTGAGAATGGAACAATCTCTGTGATAGTGACTTAGGCAGGCTGTATGACCGTGGCCGGAATAGGCTCTATTGCTGAAACCAACCTTGTGCCTGGAATGGCCTCTAGGGCTGTTGAAGCTGGAGCTGGAGCAGGATGTGGGGCTGGAACCGACTGTACAACTGGAAATGACATGACATAACATAACATAAACTGTCTATGTGACCTGAATTGGAACTGCTCTTGTGGCTTGAATTGTTTCTGTGGCTTGGACAGGAACTGTTTCTGTGGCTTGACTTGTTCTTGGGGCTTGAACAGGAACCACCTCTTTGGCTTGAATAGGGACTGGTTCTGTGGCCTGAACAGGAATGGGCTTTAGTTCAGTGACTGTGGCTGGAGTTGGCTCTGCCTTTGCGATTGTGGCTGGAGTGGGCTCTGGCTCTGCGACTGTGGCTGAAGCAGGCCTGGCTCTGAGACTGTGGAGACTGGCTCGGGTGTCAGCTCAGACTTTGGTTTCAGTCTTAAACTTGGATTCATGTATAGACTTGGACTTGGACCTAGACTCAGGCATGGACTTGGTCTTGGACTTGGACTCAGGCATGGATTGGACCTGGATTCAGCCATCCCATTCCATCTTTTGTACCCCTTTGCTGTTACTTAACCCTTACATGTCAAAGAACATACCTAACAATCTGCTTTTTTCTCTTCTCTCTCTCTCTCTCTCTCTCTCTCTCTCTCTCTCTCTCTTGAATGCATCTTGTAGGTCATTTACACTTGAATTTAGCGCTGTCCAGTTGTGATCAGATCGTCGAAGATGCATTTTAATACCAAGTGTAAATGGGAATCAAACTAATGTGGAGGACCATCCTTCAGTAAAAAGATGATGGTAGATCAAGAAGTAGTTACCCCTTCTTTGGTTTAAGTCAGATAAGCAGACTTCTATGACTGCCAAAGATAAAAGATTTTTTTACACTGGTGGTATCAAGTACAGTTACTGTATTTAGTTTGTATTTAGTGATGGAAGGGGGTGTCACTACTTTACAGCTCCAGTGTTCCTTGTACAATCCTGTCTATGTGGAGTTTTGAATGTGTACCCCATGTTTATGTGGGTTTGCTCCAGATTCTCTGGTTTCCTCCCACCTCCAATAAAATGTGATTAGGTGCATTGGCTACACCAGGTGCGAAAGAGAATGTGTGTGTGCAGAGGACATTATGCTTGACTGGTGTCCCTTCCAGGGTGTATTCTGCAGTTATGCCCACAGTTCTCTTGGTTCCTCAATTTGACTCTTACCAGGATAAAGAGGATAATGAATATGAATTAATATTTACTTTGTTTTCCAAATTATTAATTTAGTCCATTGATTTTTCTCTTCCTTAATAGCACAGTCATTAAGTTAAATGTTATACATAAAAATACTTTAAAGGGCAATTAACAGTAAAAAAAATTAAAACATTTAAAACTAAAACAAATTAAAACAATATTTGGTGTGATAACTTGCTTTTTTTGTTGGTACATTGTACTGAATATCTTGGAGAATCTGCTACAGATCTTCTGGAGATTGACTGTCATATTTGCTTTTTTAGCAGCCTTTATTTTGTTTTTGTTTGAAAAGTAGTATGTTACATAATGTCATAAAAGTCATAAAATAAGCATCAATGGACAATAAAAGTCTACACACCTTGTTAAAATGGAAGGTTTTTGTGACATCAAAGAATAAATCCAAGATACTTTTTCTACTCTCAATTTGAAATTACAATGTGTAAAACTTAAAAAAAAAACAAAAGTACCTTGAGACAAGACAGGCTAGTAGGCTGTTTGGTTTGTTGTCCTATGATTCTTGCTTTGGGTGCAAGAGGTCCCAAATTCAGCTCCTGGATGAGCCCATTCTTTCCTGTTAACTTGTCCTTCTGTAATCAAGGGAGTTTTGCTTGTCATCTCAAACAAGCTTCACAACAATTAGTTGAATGCCAAGCGCTGGTTACTTAATTCTTGCTTGACTGCTTGGTTCTTGAGAGGTCCAAAAAGTTTCAAATCCCAGATGAGTCCTTCTTTTTATATCAACATGCACTTCTGTAACCAGAAAAAAATGTGGGCCACATTTCCTGGATTTGTGGATTCCACATTTCCACCTCAGATTAAGGAATGTATTGATGCTAGTCTGTTTATCACAAAAACCCCTTTTCAGGGAATCCACACTTTCACACTTTCCTATGGATTTGGTGCCTGGGAGTACCAACTTCAGCAATAAAAACCAGCAAATTCTCCACATCACCAATTAAGCTTCATGAAATAGTTAGTCAAATGTGAGACCATCTTTTGATGTGAATTGTCCAGTCCTAAATAAATAGGCATTGATGCTAGACTGCGTATCACAGAGGCCCATTTTCAGGGAATGCACCTTCTGGGAGAAATCATGTTCAGCCCTGGTCCAATAGAAGAAAAATGGATGATCTTGCACACGGATCATGAGGACAAAGTCCAAGTTCTTATTATGTAATACATAGGCTTCCTTTGTGTTCTTGGGCTCATGCAGGGAATTGTCCATCTCTAAGTAAAAAACCTCACTGAGAATCTATCATCATGAGTCCTGTTTGTAGATATCTCATTTCCAGTAGAAAGCAGTCAACTGAATTATTGCAGTAGTAATAAATAATGACTAAATATACAAATGATTTTCTTGTTGGTTATGATAGGAGATAGCTTGTTTCCATTCTCAGAGGAATCACAAACCCTGCTTCAGAATGTCTCCATCTCCCAAGACAATTTAGTCATGTAAACCATTCTAACAGACCCTCGGGGAGGGGGGGGGGGGGGGGGTTGCTGGGATGTTGCTCATTTTGATGTCTAATCTAATTCATAATGATATTATAACTAGCAAAGCAACATGCATTAACAAAGTGTTGGCACAAAGAAAAGACAGTTAACACTTGCTAAATTTCATGCACAACAATTTTTTTTAAAAGTCTTGCTTCCTGAAAAGTTTTTGCTGATTGTGACAGGTACCTACTGGGTATGCA
>JAQQZR010049000.1:0-18276 GCA_030068235.1 Notoglanidium macrostoma
ACCGTTTGTTTTGGTGTCCATGTGCCGTCGGAGTTACACCAAGAAAACAAAATAAAAACAAAAAACACGATTTTAAAGACAAAAAAAGCACGGTTTCAGATCCAGAGGGGCCGCTGCGCGCATACGGTCGCGCCGCACACGTCACATGACGTGACAAACACGGTGATCCCCAGCACTACCGCTACACAGCTGAGGCGAGAGGAGGGTCTCCTCACCCGGCTGGTCCTGAAGCTCAGCTCACTAACACACACTAACACACATCACGCGCAGCAGCACACCAGAACAATCAGACCTCAACAAATTACAGTACTACAGAAACACATCTACATCACCCGGCGGAACACACAAACACACACGCAAAGCAAAACGCACCGCTATCTGGCCCTAAATCTACTGTACAGCAGAGCCGCAGCCATACAGTGGAGACGGAGCTGCACTTTCTAACAGAGTACCGAACCCACACACCACACACCACACACCACACACCTCACACGGCCCATCTATAAAGACATTCTATACAATCGTGTGCTTCAAACTTTGAGCCACATACAGGTGTGATGCTCAGTTTAAGCTGTACAGTGTAGCTAGTTTTGCTGTTCCAGAAAAAATATTAATCTAAATTAGAAGACTACTTTTCATTTTACTGAAAATATTGGTCTGAGATAAAACACTGAAAGCAGCACTGCAGCAGTGACAAGAGACTCTCCATCCGTGTCCAGCATGCAGAAAGACGCTACAGAGACTCTGAACAGAAAACACAACCTCCCTCCGTGCTAGCATCACCGTGCACGAGCGTGGAGGATCTTTGTGTCAAATCTTTAAACGCGTCAATCGACCTGTCGATATGTCCGTAAATATATAGTCCAGTAAATACGTCAATAATTAAATACTTCAATAAATCTTGCAATTTATTATCGCAAAACATATTTCGATTTAAATTTCATGATTTATTGACACATTTAATGATGGTTATATTGAAAGATAAATTGAAAGACACACTGATACATTGGCTGTTTGATGAAAGAATGAAAACGAGACACAGAGACAGATTTATTCTGAGATGCAAAAAATCCATTTATATTGAACACACCCTTATTCCAGCATCACGTTACTCAGTAGTGATGCTGCAGGAAACACATCAATTCAGTTTATTTATATACTGTCAAAGCTGCTGCTATAGGAAATTAATCAACATCTCCCGACCAATCAGATTTGAGAACTATTCCAGCTGGCAGGATACAGAAGTCCGTACAGTCGCACTGACACACGTGTATTTGTATAAGATGTACTGCTCCAATCTTTCTGTAACACACTTCAATATTTGATATTGTTTTTGATGTCATTTAATATAACAGTTATTACAGAAAGCCATAAAATGGACCAGAGCGAGTTGTGGATGTGTGGCTGGCAGCCAGACTCAGATGAGGTCATCACCCGTCGTTCCTCGGTGGTATGTGGGCCACATGTGTGAGTCGTGTGTGTGTGTGTGTGTGTGTGTGTGTGTGTGTGTGTGTGTGTGTCATGTGCACGAGTTGCCTGTGGGCCACCATTCATTCGCTATCTGATTTTCTCAATCTGGAGTGAGGTCGGACCTGTTTGTCGTGTTTCTTTAAGTTGAAAAAAAGAAATCATCCATGCAAATACACCCAATACACACGTACACACACATACATACACATTTTGTATTTCCAGAGAACTGTGATTTACTGTAACTTATTATTATCTCTAATCTCAGCCACCAAAATGTATTTATTTATTTATGTACATAAGGGATTGTCCAGTCACATGTACACATTAACGTCAAAATTATTTCACTCTCTTTCTCTTACACACACACACACACACACACACGCACACACAGACCCACATACCTAATAGTTGTGTACAGTCTCAATATAAGACCCTTTGTTTCAAAATATGACTGATTCTTACCCTGACAATGACCTTCAACAACATATTAACAACACACATTCATTGCTTTTTGCCTTTTCATTTAACTATGCTGTAAAGCCACACAGACCTTTCTCCTCATTCAGCAGTAACAGAGACAGAACCTGTTCTAGTGTGTCCGTGTGTAGGAAAGCACTGCAGTGACATCAGTAAAGGAGAAAGAGGATTAATGATTGAGGGTTAATGACCGTCATTCTCCTCCCTATCATTTTACACATCGCTGACCGTGCCGTGTCCACACACACACACACACACACACACACACACACACACACACACACACACACACACACACACACATATCAAAGCCACACTCACACTCCTCCACTCCGTGGGGGGAAAAAAAAGCATGAGGGAAATTTCAAATAAGCTCTGCAGGCACAGGGGAGTGAAAGAAAGAGAGTGGGGTAAATACAGAGTGAGACACAGAGAGAAAGGAACCTCCACACTGCAGCATTACTACAAAACATTACATATACAGTTTCAAATGTTCTTTTCCCACCAGTACTGGGTGCCTAAGGTTAGGGTCAGGGTCAGTCTGTAGTCATGGTGCATTTGAAGGTGTTCAAGTTTAAAACCTGTGAGATAGGAAAAGCAACACTAAATAAATAAATAAATAAATACATAAATGGAGAACATGATTTCTCCATTGTGTTGCTAATAGTTAACCTTAAAAGCAACCCAGTTATTCTGCAACTAGTAAATTCAAACAAGAGCCAATAACATTGTCAAAAGGTACTCACAGTGTCACAGAAATGTAATGACTTGCGCATGGTTACATTTATACTTTTAGCGACTAAAATTATAGAAGGCTATTTTTACATCTGTTTTTATCTTAGTTCCATATGTGAATGTGTATTATAGTGAAACCTAATTACTTCTCATGAGGTATTATGGGTAAAATTGTGTTGGTGAAAAAAAAAAAGGTGGCTAATGGCTCTGTTCTATTATAAACGTGTACGACTATACACTGAGGAAGGTGTAATTAGGAGTAAATATGAATATATGCATGTCAGAAGTTAGAGTACTTTTTATCACCTCGTACACACTGTGTGGGTTTATGAATGTACTGTACAATAATATCTCTCTTACACACACACTCTCCTGTGAATCATTCATTATAGGCATCAGTGCGCTGACTAACCCTGCTGGTTCCTTATCACTGTATGAATTATGAACTAATGAGAAACATGCTTCACATTAACCAAGCCATGTGTGTGTAAAATACACTGCCTATCCTCTACCTCCAGAGGCAAGCAGATAGGGACGGCAAGGTGACGATAAACGCCTGACTCCAAAGCACCTTTTACAAAAATCTCCAAATTAAAACTAAATATTGGACAGTGTGTTTTGAAGTTTGGGGTCCACTCAGTATGAAAGACCATGGTAATTGGAACAAATATCCCACAGATCCATGTATGCAGATTTGTTTGGAAATATTCTAAAGGTTAAAAAAAAAAATAGCAAAAATATCTCGATTCCCACTGATTCTACATACAGGAAAAGATTTCAGGACAAACAGGAAAGATTTCCACCATTCAGGATGTATCTAAAATGTAGTAATCAAAGAATTTTATATAATAAAGATCAGAAAGCCAAAAAAACTCTGGCCTTAACCCACTCACCTTTTTCAGTTACTTCTGAGACTAATTAACCCACTGAATTACATCTTACAAATATCTGTAGTACATGGGAACCTTGGGCAGCTTGATGTAGAGTATTTTTGATTAACCTTCTCAGAGAAGTAATGGCTTTATCCATACCAGATATCAGATCACAGACAAACATGGTCATCAAAGCCATAGGCATGGTACGTTCATGCATTCGAACTGGCCAAAAATATCCAAGAAAGTATGACACTGGGTAACTAGGTAACCATGGAGATTGTAAATATACACAGGAGTTCCTAAAGCATACAAACGAAAATAAGAGGGTGAGCAGCAGGGGCTGAATCAGAAACTAAGCCAGAAAAAGGATCAGTGACCTGAAGCTGATCTTGATAAAGTTGGTCATACTTCAGACTGGGGCAAGTTTGGTGACTGGTACTGCGGGAAGATCTGCAACCGATAGTGGTACAGAGTCAGTGACTAATACTGGGGCAAGATCAGCGTCTGAGATTGGGATGAGACCAGCGACTGTTACTGGGGCAAGATCAGCAACTAATAAAGGGCCAAGACCAGTGACTGATACTGGGGCAAGATCAGCAACTACTAAATCGCCAAGACCAGTGACTGATACTGGGGCAAGATCAGCAACTAATAAAGGGCCAAGACCAGTGACTGATACTGGGGCAAGATCAGAGACTGATTTTGGGGCAAGATCAGCAACTAAAAAAGGGGCAAGATCAGCAAACTAATAAAGGGGCAAGATCAGCAACTAATAAAGGGGCAAGATCAGAGATTGATTTTGGGGCAAGATCAGCAACTAATAAAGGGGCAAGATCAGTAACTGATACTGGGGCAAGATCAGCAACTAATAAAGGGGCAAGACCAGTGACCGATACTGGGGCAAGATTAGAGACTGTTTTTGGGGCAAGATCAGCAACTAATAAAGGGGCAAGATCAGTAACTGAAAGTAGGATAAGATCAGTGACTGATATTAAGGCAAGAACAGCAAATTAAACTGGTACAAGATCAGTGACTGATACTAGCATCCTGAGCGACACAGGATTAGGATTTATGGTTTTGACTGACAGAATATCACCAAATGAGTAAGGGAATAGAATAAGTGTCTGTGATAAACATGGAGAAGAAGTAATGAAGCCTGTGACTGAAAGAATGGAAGGAACAAGGGGAGAGGCTGAGAAGGCTCAGTGACAAAGTCAATGGCAATGGAAATCATCCGTGGCTGGGTGTGTGGGAAGACACATAATTCAAAATAGTATCTAAAATTTACAAAGGACCGAGACTGAGCCGAATATTCTAGCAGAGTCTGAGGCAAAACTTGGAGGAGAGACTAAGCCAAGACCAGTAACACAGACGGAGCCAGGAGACTGAGTCATAGACAGGAGCACAGTCAAAGACTGAGCAACGAATGTACAATAAGCCAGAGACAGAAACATCAACAGCGACAATGGCACCAAAACACATTCCAGGTGCACATTCCTGGACTGCAGGTTAGCAAGAAGATGGGAAGATGACCAGACATGAAAGAGAAAAGCCTGTTCGCTGTGAGAGCAACAAGGTTGAGACAGAGCTGGAGTTTCTCCTTCAGTGTTAAAAAAAAAAATGGAAGAACCAAAAACAGCTCATTGTCAATGCAGTATAAAGCAGGCTGCCAAATTTTCTTTTTATTGTAGATGCTCAGGTGCTACAAATCATTTAGAAGCATAGCATACACAAACCATGGCTGTCGCTGATAAACTATTAAACATTCCACAGCATGACACCGTGAGTAACCAATCAATAGAGCAAGTATTTAATTTTTTTCTATTGGACTGTTGATTTGCTTCCATATTGTTATTTTTTTCTCTTTAATATTCAGATTGCTTTAGAACCATAAACACTCATTATACAGATTGTGTGTGTGTGTGTGTGTGTGTGTCTGTGCGTGTGTGTGTGTGTGTGTTGGCCAATACTGTTTTCAGAAAACCACACAGAAATAAATGTGCTAGTATGTACATTGATGCCCCCTGAGAATGCAGTGTTCAAGCATCCAAAATAATTTAGTCAGTCTCTCTCTCTTTTTCTCTCTCTCTCTCCCCTGATCCCTCCATGTAGCTCTGACGGTAACTTGCTGTGATCCTGCCTTGTCCAAACCACCAGTGTATTTTTAAACTGTGAATTATTGCCATGTTAACACAGAAAAATGCCCACAGAGAGAGGGAAAGAGACAGACATGATGATGCTAATTATCTAATTGGAGTCAGGAGATGTTTTTCAGCCCTTAATTACTCCCCATCACTGAAAGCTGATGTCATTAATACATAAATTCGGATTTCTTTCTTTCCATCTAGTCCTATGTCTTTAGTTTCCTCTTCTGCCTCTCACTAGTCTATCAGTAAATCCTTTTTCGTGTGTTTTTAGACCTCCCTTGCTCTCAGCGCTGTTTCGTTTCTACCTTATTTTATTCTTCGCAATAATTCAGCAAGAATTCAGCGCTGTTGAATTCTGGATTCTGATTGGTCAGAAGGTGTTGATTAGTTTTCTATAACAGCAGCTCCGAAAGCAGTGCAGCTGAGAATCCCAGGTTTGTATTAATGCCTTTATTCTAATACGTTATTGTTTCTATAGGAACAGGACTTGTATGGCGGATGCAAATTAAAAGCTTGTAATCAATAATCTTCCATTAAGGGGATGTTTATTTAAAATGTCTGGAAGAATTGATGAATTTGGTTTTAATAAAAGAATTCTTTAGCCCTGCTTATCAGTGAAACAGCGTGCGGATGACAAATAACGTAATTGTACTGTGTTGTTACGCGTTTGTATTGAATTCGTACCGGCCAGAAGGTGTTCATATGCTTTGCAGTTTCTCTATAGTTTGAAAAGCTGCATTTTTTTTTTTTTTTTGTCTTATTAACTTCAAAAGACAGAAAAAAGAAAGACTGGTGAGGGAACATCCGTTCATAGCTACTATAAAGGGTGAGAACGGATCAAAGAAACTCGGTGAAAATGAACCGGTCGAGGTTGTTCTTCTCGGCTGTGCTCATTTAAAAGTGTTAAGTGCATGTTTTTTCAGGTTAACATGTTTTATGACTACAGGGTGAAAACTGTAGGGCAGAAACAGAAGACGTCTGACATTAAATTGCAGTTTTAAAAAAAACATTATCTTGTCAACGCACCATATTCTAACCCACTCTCTGATGTAGGGGCAATTAAAGGCGAAGACAGTGATGGGATGAACTATAACAAAAGCCTAACATGTAAAAAAGTTGGTGAAGCTTACATCTGAAAAGTTGTTAGAGGATAAAAGTGGCAGGCTGAGTCACACAACCTGGGTGAATCTACACACACACACACACACACACACACACACACACACACACACACACACACACAATATCCTGTATGCTGTATTGCTTGCAAAGGTCCTATAAGTTGTATGACTCCTAAAACCGCTGTCCTGATTTGGTTCATGAAAGGACGTTATTTTCTGAAGCGTGATCAAAATCAATCAAACTCATTACCATACATATGCACTCTAATTCTAACACGATTCAGGAGTTATGCTGCAGTTATCCACAAACCTGAGGGATCTTTGTAAAGTGAGGCTTTCCTTGGGAAGAAAAATAAACAATTGTATAACCTTGAAAAATAAGAAAGTGACGCAGAGTGCTGGGGCTCGTGTGGTCAAGTGCGTTTAAATCCCTCTTCGTTGTTGTTCGGTTCTTCCTAACCTTGGTCTTCGAATACCCCGCACATGCCCTGCACATCTTTTGTCTTTTTCCTTCTCAAACACACGCACGTCAACTCAGAAACACTCTTTTACGTCGCTACTTCAGAGTATACGTAGATAAACAGCACTATAGAAGACACGGGTTCTGCAGAACCAGAGCTAAGATCTGATTGATAAAAAAATGTAGTTGATCATTTAGAGCATCTCTGGTGTCTGAGGTTTGCTTATTTATATTCCCATTAGCGCTACAAGGGTGCTATGTAGGAGAACTGGGACTTCAGGCTAGAAGGCTACAAGTCGCTTTTGTTGCTTGTAGTTTGTCGTTTGTGGGCGTGGCCTATCCTACTTCTCAATCTGACAAGTTGTACACAAATTAAATCACTAAAGAGTGTGAAAAGTGTTTGATTTGCATGCTCGTCTTCACGCTAGATTACCTAACCAGCTAACCGTCCTAACGTCACACACTCACCAGGAACGGAATCTGGGTTAAAGAGACTGCCATTACTCCAGTCTAAAAACTTCAGACACCAAACTGGTGTCTCTGCGACAGATTATATATTGAGCAAGGGGAAAATCGTTCTATTTTATTTATTTTTTTGCTATTGATTTATTTTTTTTCAACATCCGCCCCCTCAGCTCTTCACTTGCAATGGACCCTGCATTATTTATCTTGAAGCACTGAATTTGTCATGAATCACGAAAACAAAAACATAGCGCACGTAGAAAAGGAATAGTTCCAGAGAAATTAGTCACGGACGCGTGAGTCGCAAAATCCATCTCCCAAATCACGAGTGTCCCGCAGTGTAAAAATCTAATTAAAAGTATAAACGTTTTTAACTTTCTACGTGTTTGTAAAGGGTTCGGAAAAAAACAAAAAAATCTGTCTTTGTGTTTTATTGAGCCATAAAAAGTCGTGCTTGATTTATTTTACTTTAACAAGTTGAATCTCCTAAAAGCACACCTACTCTGAGCAGATCTAAATTCCACGGGTGTAATAAATTGAACTTTTTATGTAGTTGGTCCAAGTCAGATTTAAATCACACACGCACACATGCACACACACATCTGCTGCCTAAGTCAGCTGTAAAGGAAAAGGCAAACAAAAAGAAGAAATGAACTGTCTGAAAGAAGAATGTTTATTAAATCCAATCTGAGCAGCAGATGTTTTCCTCCGACACACAGCTCCATCGCATCGTGCTTTCATGCCTTGGATGTCTTCCAGTACTATTTTGCCTGCATCACCTTCCTCTCATGACTCAACAATGTGCCTCACATGTGTCACGAGTCCGACCTCGCTGCGCACACTCGGCCTCTGCAGCGAGAACAACTCATCTGCTCTGACTTCCTGGGGAAATTTACTTCTTCAAAGAGATGCATATTTAAGCGCAACAGCACTGTCGAGTTCCAGTGGAAATCAGGATTCTGATTGGTCAGAAGGCGTTCCGAATCACACGTCTATATATCCCTACACTCCTTCCAATATGTTATCGTTGCTACAGCAACAGCTCCTTCACAGCGACGTGCACGGTGTTAATTGTCCTTTGTACGGTTAACTTGAAACATTTCTATCATTTTCGCCTTCAGATGAAGTGAAGGCAGCACGACACATTGCGGATCCAGTTCCATCTCAACGGCAGATGATTGTTAATTGCTCTGGGACCTCGTTAATTATGCAAATTACTCCGGTAATGCTTCAGAGCCGCCGCGCGACGCAGGATGGATTAGAATGATTCGCGTGTTTCCCAAAGGGCTGCTTATTTATTTATGAGTGAATAGAGACGTACGTCCGTTAAACAACATCAAACATTCGATTGAGATTGCGGCGCAGGTATCCATCCGCACCTCGGAATTTAAACACCGATAATTCAACGTTCTTACCCGTGTTTATAATTACCGGTAATCACGTACGACACGCCGTCATAGGAAAGTAATCAGTGTGAGGTGGAGTGAGGTCAGTGCTCTCAGATCGACACTTTTCTGAAAAGGGAACTTTATTCTCCTAATTCTATGGCAGTTTAAAAGCAATTTGAAATTTGAAATGAATTCAGGTGTTAATTAATTCCAGCATTAATATGAACCTGTGATGTGCAGCTGCACTACTGTCAGAGCTGCTGTTATAGAAAACGAATCACCAGCTTCTGACCAATCACAAGGCAGAATTCCACAGCGTCAGCAACCTCGCCGATAGTTGGCTAGGAAGTTGAAGCACATCGGTTTTGGACCAGGCCCAGATGTTTTCCACGGCAAACCTGTAGTTTAGCTTGTATTAGCGGAATCTTGTGGCCCTCTGAAAAACCGAACATTCATCTCTTTTCTTACTCTTTTGGGTTTTTTTATGCTCCTTCCGCCTCCCCTTCGCTTATACCCGTGTGCACACCAATATCACAGTTCTCCATCTCCACTCCCTACCACACACACACACACACAAAACTACCCCTTCATCCACCACCCTGCACCCTACCTAATGATCCTCCATATGCTCTCTCTGTAGAATTAAGAGCGCACATCAGTAAAAGGCGCAGCACGTCTCCATGCTTCAGCCATGTAAAACATGCCGTCTTCGTGAGCGAACTCTCCAGTGATCACAGTATGGAAAGGACAGACCTTGAGCAGAATAATCATCACGATCATGCGTCATAAACCAGCATCAATCGAACGCCGCGTGTGATGAAGTACAATGCACACAGAAACCTTGAGAACTCTTTAAACATGTACCAAGAAATGTTTTAAAGATGCATAGAGGCTAACCAAGGCTGGGAAAAACACAACATTCGATTTGTGACTCTACTGAGGACAAAAGACTGTGCGTGTGAGTGTGATGTGGCAATAGCAAGCACTGCCCATGCTGTTGAGAAGCAAAAACCCCCCCATCCATTAGCTCAGCAACAAAACAGCGATGCATTAATCCCCTGACTCATATGATCGATGAACCTGTACATTACAGGCTGCGTAGGCGTGGGCGTGTAATTGATGCTGTAATCGCTGAAAATGACAAAGAGGTAAAGTACATGGACTTCAACATACACAAATGCGCCGAGCTCTGAGGTGACAAGGTGTCCTTTATCTTTTAAAAACGAATATACCGAGGCCAGAGGTTACGCTTCTCTGTCACTACATACTTAATTAGTAGCATTTTGAAATGAGTTAAACACTGCGAAATCAATTGAAGTGGCCCACTGTGGCCACAGGATGCGACGTATAGAGATGACTGATGATATTAAACTTGAACTGTTTGCTCATTAGCACCACATCATTAACTGGAATCCATGGATTAAGTATTCTGTTCTCACGACACATTAAATGTTGGCTTCAGCTTGCCCACTGTCATCATTTGTTGCCACAACTTTGGTACTTAGCCTCAGAATATTATTTATTTGCCATGAGACAAAATATGAATATGTAGCCTCATTATAATGTTACAATAAAGTTGTAGCATCATTTTATTAATTCCTCGCCATAAGATATTAGCAGCCTCCAAAACTGAATATTAATACCTTGACACGTGATCCCCATGAGCGGCCTCAAAATATTACACTGTAGCCTTTCTATATGACTATAGTGTCTTTGGAATATTTCACGGCCTCTATGCTGTGCTCGTGCTACATTAACTCTTGGCCATGGTATACAAGTGGTCCAAAATATTAACTTGAAGGATTGATATATACAGTCAAGTCCTTGGTGTATTAATTCATGGCAACAGGATGCACTTGTAGCGTCGCTTCAGGGAATAACGTTTCAGTGTAATCATTTCTTCCCTTTTTTTAAACAAACTTAAGGCAGGTCAAAGCAGTCGCAAATAATTTCTCTATATTACAACTGAAAATACATGTAAGACTGCAGCATCTCATGACTGATAAATGGGGTTTATTATGGTGAAGCTCTCGACTACTGACCTTCAACATTTCAGTACTTGTTACATTACATCCTTGACATCATCCTGATGAAGGACGCAGTATTATCTCTCAGTATTACTCCTGCTCTGGTTACGTTCACTAGAACCCTGAAAACCCCTTCTTCTCTGATCTCTTTTACTTCTTTACCTCGTATTGGCGATATTGCAGATCTCCGAACTTGCTCTGGTCTCTCACCTCCAAGCACACTACCAGAACTTTCAGGCCGAAAGAAGGATGAGAAGAAGTGGAACAAATCCAACTCACCCACCTCGGAGATCTTTGCATCTTCAAGTCTGTTCAACTCACCTCTAATTAATTAACTAATCAAGTGATTTCATAAAATAGCCCACTTTGCCAAACCTAATCTGGACTGAATAGGGTTCAATTGTCCCCTGACTTTTCGAATTGATCTCCAGACTAGAGACTTTCAGCTTACGCAGCTTCTCTCATCATTGATATGCTGATGACTCATAAATTCTGCTTCCATCCACCCATCATCCAAGTCGGAAGATATTAGACCCGTGGTCTGAAATGAAACAGAACCGATCTACCCCGAGGCTGTACTGATGGCTGCAATATTCTTGGACTTTTGTCTGAAAACTCCAGTTTAAATGGCAGGTTTGTGATTTTTGCTGCTGTAGATGAAGACACAGCTGAAATACTTAACAGAGGCTCTGCGTCAGAGGAGACGTGCTGAATAGGGTGATGGGGCTTGGAACGCCTTTCTTATTTCTTTGAGAAGCTTAGAGTAATATTTTCCTATTGGGCCGAGGATTCCCATCCTCACCCCTGCTGATTGCAGCTATTGGTTTCAGGACTGATGTTATTGGGTCCTCATTTGGTTCTGCTCATGGCATTTTGCGCAAGAATAACAAAGATAAATCAAAGTCATATGTCGCATTTTGACATGTGTGTTGCTGACTTTTTCAAATGTTGTCATAATTCTTTACCATTTACGATACTGTATCCCTCTGAAATACTGAACAGCAAGTCCAATTCTTCTATCAAAAGAGCGATGAAATGATGGATCAGAATTTCAGCTTCCATTTCCTGATTTTTACATCTAGATGTGTCACACTACTGATAAATGACAGCTTGTGCTTGAACACACCCATTTTTCAACTTTGGTGGTTCAGGTGTGACCTGTCAGATTGATTGATTGCCTGATCAACAGCTCTGAATGTCTCCTCTTGGTTTGAGTCCCGTATTTTACCTGTATTTGTTGTTAAAAAAGGATAAAACATAAAAGCTAGAGCTCTATTTATGGGGAAAAAGCATGTCATTAGGAAGCTGAGAAAATCAATCCGAGCCATTGAACAAGAAAAAGAAAAAGAAAGAACCCACTGATGTACCAACAACCAGACATGGAACAGGACGGCCAAGGAAAACAACAGCAGCTGATGACCGAGAAAGAGCCAAAAACAAGAGTCAGTTACATCACCACCATGCTCCACAGGGCAGCGTTCAAGGAAGACTTCGAGAGGAGAAATATCAATACTGCAAGATGCAAACCGCTCATCAGCGCTAAGAGAGAGAAGGCCAGAGATGAACCTCTACCAAAGTGACGGAAAGGCCAAAGTGTGGAGAAAGAAAGGATCTGCTCATGAGCCAGAACATCCACGCTCATGCGTCAAGCACGGAGGTGGTGGCGTGATGGCTCGGGCTCGCACGGCTGCTCGATCACCAGCTTTACCCCAAGCGGCAGCATTTCACCTCCTGACGAGGAGACCGAAGTCGGGAAATAGTGTGCGAGCTTGCAGCCGGAGACGCAACTCAAACATTCATCAACAAGAGAGAGAATTAGACACAGTGTCATGTCTTTACTGCGTTCATTCATATTTAGTAAATAGTTCATTCCGATCAGGGTCACGCTGAGTTCAACGTAGATTTTGGGACTAATTTCATTAGAAAATATTGTTGGTGGGTCCAAGCAAAAATATCCGTAGAAAGGGACACATATGGGATCAAAAACAGAAAAACGACTGATAAACAACCCCCAGGTCCATGCAGAATATATAAACAAGGCTTTGTGTGTGTATAAGCGTACAAATAACCAAAGCAGTCGGAAGAGCAGGCTGGAAATATTAGTCTTTAATTAAAAAAAAACAAACTTTATTCATATTAGACAAAACAGAGTGACACACAGCGTAACTCCAGCAGTCTGGACCGGCCCTCTCCCCAAGTCCTCTCTCTCACGCACAACCACAGCGCCCTCCGGAGGCCACAGATTAGCATCAAAGTTCTGCCAAGGAGAAGTTGATGAAAAGCTGAACCTTGGTATAAAGCGTGTTCTTTAGTTTTTCACTGGCGGTATCGAGCTAATGTAGCGAAGACGTGATGGAGGTGTCGCGCGGTAAAATTCTGTCCCTGATTTCTGGTAAAACCGTTTATTCAGACGAGAGCTTCAGGCGTTTGTCCGAGACGTTCTGCACCTCCTTTACTAATTATCTACATTAACGAAAGCAAACGATGGACATAATCAAGTTATTTCATTAAACGATTCCTTTAACACACACTAACTACTTTTTGCATCTTGAGCCTTCATATTAACGGAATTAAGATGATAAATCTCATTAGCACAGATCAATTCACCAAATTATCTACAACCTTATCATCAGGTAAGACCACAGCACGAAGCTCTCCAGCGCCAAATCTTTCAGCTCAGTTTTTGCATATATGACATACAGCATTAATGTTCCAGCAAACTAAAGCACTCAAGCGAGCTCTTTTTTTTTCTTCCCCAGTACAGATTGGTCCTGATTTTCAGGCGATCAAACCCATTAAGGGTGTAATTATAGCACATTCGCTCTACTATACAGCTACAGCAACGACTCTGGTGTGTTTAGGCTCAAGTACGCAATATATGAGGAAGTAGAAATGCATTATTAAACAGATATGATTAAGGAATATGAATATGAATTAATAATTCACTTGTTTTGGTTACTGGCCTGGAGACAGTCGAATAAAACCGAGCTTCACTCTGACTCATCACCTTCAACATGTCAAGTTTCATTAAAGAACCGTAATATTAAACCTCAGCATTCAGCTACTGATCATTCTGTAGGACTGCAATTACTGACGGTAGTTGAGTAAGTATTGGCACCCCTTATACCCGATCCATCAGTATAAAGGGACGATCAGTGAGTGTATCCGTCACAGCGCCGCTAATGATCATTACTAGCATAATATATACAAAATAATCAACTGCAGGGTACAGGTTGGGCGGATTTAAAAAAAAAAAATTTTTTAAATCCCAGACCGGACAAATGTTTTTACATTTTTTGTTGAAACCCCAGCAATAACATCGGATCAGGAAATATAAACAAAGCAGGCATTTATCAGTCTTCATAATGTCTCCATAGATGTTTGATGACAGGACAGAAAATCTGCCCTAATTGCAGGCAGCGAGTCGGGAGCTGAAGAAATGTCGGACCACACGCCATAGGATTGGTCCTATGGACATCATCATACACCATTATCATAGAATTAAACAATTAAAATTATATTACACTCGTCTCTTGTGGCTGAATTCACACACATACATTCAAAATTAATGCACGTGTGTTGCTTTATCGCTTATTAGCACAAATACGGAGTTAAACCCGCGGCTCCTGGGACTTCTTGGTGGCCCTGCATGGAACGTCAGCTGCTGAGGAAATTAACGACGATCCGCAGTGCGACTGCTCTGGACCATTAATGCCAAACATGACAAAATAAAGAGCTGGCAGTCAGTCCGGACATGAGGAGAATCTCACTGACCGGGAAAAAACAAAACCTGACTGGAAAAGAACGTGGAGCTCAGAAGAGCTTTTTAACTTCCTGTAGCTGTTAATTACGTGATTCACGAAGAACAGCTGCGGACACAAACCTCGGCCAGTCTGAGGAGAAAAACGATCGCGAGCGGAAAAGCTGCCGTGACTGCTTTAGATATTAAAAGGCAAATGTAAAACGCTTATTTATTCACGTAATAACAGGAGCAGATGGTGCAGGTTCGGAAAACTGATTTGAAATTCATGCGAACAGACTACGCTTAAACCAAAGCAAAGCTTTGTGGTAAAGCTTTCCATAACCACTGTAACCAACTGCAGATCAAATTTACAAAATAGTGCAGATTTATTTCCATCTAATATCGGCTCGGTGGTGGTCCCTATCCAATGAAAGATGCTGGGGGTACCAATACTTTGTGCAGTGTAGTAAATGGGCTACAGTCAGTAATTGTACAGACTGAAACGGTACCTACTACACCACATCAAGTGTGCATGTCTGTGTGTGACCTCATGCGCTCATCATTAGCTTCTGAGGTGTGATGTAATGCACCTACATGCAGTGTAGTGTACATGATGCGGTTTGGGACGCGCCCTGAAGCCTGCCGTGAGCAGCGATGTATCAAACTCACACTTTTTTCTTTTCATGCTTCAGGACACAAAAGTGTGTTGTTCATCTGTATATAATGCCCAATTGTTTAAGTGTGTGTGTGTGTGTGTGTGTGTGTGTTAGAGGGCACGTCTAGGGTGTATCAGAGTTCCAGCTCAGTCCAGGATCATCACAATGGCAGTGGGAGTGGTGAAAGGGTCAGAGGTCAGGGCTCAGCTGATCACCCTGATGCCGAAGTACTTCCTCAGCTGCTCCAGAAACACGAAGGTCAGAACCGTGTGAGGAACCAATCGGATGCCTGCTGGAACTAAACCCTGCGATGTGATTGGACGGTTAGTGAGATAAGTAACTTTCAGATGTAACAGAGAATTAGTCTTTACTTGAACACTAGAGCTCAGTGTCCAGTAGCTAGCAAACTTAAGACGTAGCATGTGCTCTGGTGTGTGTGTGTGTACCTTGTAGAACGCCAGTGGTCCCAGTTTTGCAGTCTCAGACAGACAATGCAGCACTCCCTACACACACACACACACACACACACACACACACACACACACACACACACACACACACACAGAGGAGTTGATCAGTATCCCAGTTCACGCTCAGGGACTAAAATCAAGGTGATTAGCAGTAGCGCGTTTCCACCACAAACCACGATCCGGTGATGTCAGAACCTCGGGGGCGGAGCTTTTTCATCACCAAATGAGATAATACAGCGCTGTCAGTCACAGAAGTGTTACAGAAACATACGACATGAAGAACACATGGACAACCTACACACTCTGTGCACTGCTGTAAAACAGAGAGTTACTGTTTCCATGCCAGAGTTGCTTATTTCCCTGTAACAGCACATCCTGAAGTGCTTCATTCCTCTTACACAGCAGCAGTTTGGCAATTATTTCAACGTTTTATTTATTAAAAAGACATGAAACGTCACATCATCATATCGTATCGTATTTGAAAACATCACATTGTGAAACAAGACAGTTCCTGTTCTCTTGGAGTTAATACAATATATATATATATATATATATATATATATATATAGAGTGTGGAGGTTTCTGTTTCAGCCAGACTCACCCTGTACTCTCCTTTAGAGTTCATCAAGCGTGTCTTCAACACGTCCAGCGGCTGACACAGAAACGTAGCACATCCTCCCTGAGAGAGAGCGAGAGAGAGAGAGCACACGGTGTAACAGCCACGTGGAACTCGTACGCATGTCACGTCCTTACCGTCATTGGTTTGCATGAAATATCCTTAAAACTTTCCTCAAACAGGAAGGAAACTCTAAAAGAAAAACTATTTAAACGCATCTGACCTTCGGATCAGTTCCAAAATCTGATCAGTCTATCTGTTAGTTATGATGATTGATAATGCATTATTAATCAGATCACGTGAGAATCTCGGACAGACTGACGGGAGGACAAAGCGAAAACATAATGACACAAACAAACAGCCGAGTTATTACACGTGCATACAGACTAACCGCAGACTTGGCAACCTGCACCCTGCAGACTGGTATACAGCATGGCATGATGTAGAGTTAGTGAGATTAGATAATAGGGCGAGAACACGATCAGACTAAACTGGTTAGACAACAAAGTGAAGTGCTGATCTTATTCCGTCTCAGACACGCCTTCATTAGTCATCTACACAGCGCCGTATGAAACCCCAAGGGCAATCACAAAACAGTAAAAGCAACCCACTTTAGACATAATCCCTCACACGTGCATGAAAATGCGCTTCTCATTCCAAACATATACTTATACTGAACAGCCAAAACGCAAACAAGCAAAAAGTTCCTCCTTAAGAAGACGAGTTCTGTAAATATGCAAATTAGAAACCCGATTAATCCCACAAGCCCCGCCCTCTTCCTCTCATGCTACAACAGAATCTGATTTTATGATGTAATAACCATTTCCGGTCACATATTCACAACGCCAAGTCATATTTATATTGTAAACGTGTTATTATTGCGAGAATCCCTCACCACCAGAGGGCGCACTTCACTGTGTTACTCTCTCACTAGAGAGGAGAAAGTTTGTGGACGAGGACGTCCTCGGTTTAGCTTTACTCCTTTTGCTCCTGTGTTGTGAGGGAAAGTAATAAAAAAAAAATACTAAAAATGTATTTGGGAATTAAAACTAAGCAGATATGAATAAATAGAAAATAAAAAGCAGCCACTTAGGTTAAAAATTCAAAGACCGTTTTGATCAGAAGTGCAGATTTGACATTTGAATAACACAATGCACTCCTGCTTTTACTCCTGGACTGATTATAAATTAATTCTTTTAATATTTTATTTTTTATTGAATTTGTGCAGTGAGACATGATCGGCCAATCAGAGGCCTCGACACTCACAGCGATGAAGCTGGACAGGAAGTGAGTGAGAATGTTGTCTCCCAGGAATCCCGTCGCCAACACGAGCTGCTTCGCCTGATCATAACACGCTAACTACAAACACACACACACACACGTTACTATGGAAACGACAGAATTAAAACGTCCATGTATTTTAGAAAAAGAATCAACATCAGCATGGTGTAAAGGTGGAATTAACACTCTCTCTGACCTGTCCTACAGTGACCAGCGCTCCTCTACTGCTCGCCATGGTGGCTCCAGAGAACAGCCTCCTGGTTCCCTCTGATGGATACACACACACACACACACACACACACACACACACACACACACACACACACACACACACACACACACACACACA